>QLTV01003269.1:287824-302216 GCA_003457575.1 Thermophis baileyi
ATCCCCCACTCGGAAGGGGGGTTGGAGCGATCGGTGCCGGTCTGCTTGCTTCTTATAGGCTTCCACTGCTTCCGTTAGTGCTTTCTTGGTATCTTCCCATCCTTTCCTCAGTGTTTCCATCCACTCAGCTAGGGACATCGAAGTGGGGGCTTTGGTAGGCAGTTCTGGCATGGGTACGAACTCCTGGCCACTGGTGATCTGGAAAGGGGTTAGTCCGGTGCTGCTGTGGACAGCGTTATTGTACGCTACTTCTGCAAAAGGCAGCAGCTCCGCCCAATTGTCTTGCTGATAATCTACATAGCAACGGATGTATTGTTCCACCATGGCATTCATGCGTTCTGCGGCTCCATTAGTACTCGGATGGAAAGCCGAGCTGAGTCCTTGCGTGGACCCAATGGCACGCAGGAATTCTCTCCAGAACTTAGCGGTGAACTGTACACTTCGATCTGAGATGATTCTTTTAGGGACTCCATGTAAGCAGTAGATATGCTTAAGGAACAAGTTGGCTAAATGTCTGGCTGATGGGAGTCCAGAGCAGGCAACAAAATGGGCTTGCTTGGAAAACAAGTCAATCACAGTCCAAATCACAGTATTCCCTTTACTATGAAATCCATGGCTATCTCCTCCCAGGGTTTGCTGGGGTTCGTCACTTGCTGCAGCAGTCCAGGCAGCTTTCCTGGCTGATGTTTCCTGGTGGTGCAGGTGGCACAACTTTTCACGTAATCCTCCACCTCGGTTTTCATTTTTGGCCACCAAAACTGTTGTCACGTTAGATGGAGGGTTTTGAGAAACCCAAAATGTCCTCCCAGTTTGGAGTCGTGACTTTGTTGAAGTACCTCTAGCCTGAGGCTGGCAGGCATGTATAGCTTGGATCCCTTCCAGGCCAAGCCTTTCCTCATCATCAGGATCTCCTTGTTGTCATTGAGCCAGGGGTCGCTAGGCAGAGCGGTCTTCAGCTTTGCAGTCCACTGGTCCTGGCTTCGTGCGCTCAGTTGTCTGGCTTGACCCCGAGTGGAGACAGGAGCTACTAGTTCCCCCTTTGAGTGGGGAGTGTCTGCTGGCTCCTCTGGTGAGGGGGGAATGACCAAGTGGAATTCTTCCTCTCTTTGGCTGTCGTATTGTGGCTTTCTGTATAGAGCATCAGCCAGTAGGTTCTTCCCAGCTGGGATGTGCTTCAGTTCGAATTTGAATCGTCTGAAGTATTATGCCCAGCGTACCTGTTTAGGTGAGAGCTTCCTGGGGGTTTTCAGGGCCTCGAGGTTTTTATGGTCTGTCCATACCTCAAACAGTACCTTGCCTCCTTCTAGGAACTGTCTCCACATAAGCAGCGCCCAACGGACAGCATATGCTTCTTTCTCCCAAATGGCCCATCTCCTTTCAGTGTCTGTGAGTTTTTTCGACACGTATGCGCATGGCATGAGTTGGCCCTTCTCATCTTTCTGTAACAGCACCGCCGCCACCGCTACGTCACTGGCATCCAACTGGATTATGAACTGTCTGTCTGGGTCGGGGTGCTGCAGGATTGGCTCTTGGGCAAAGAGTCGCTTCAGCTTTTCGAATGTTTTTTGGCATCCCATTGTCCAACCAATTGGTTGGTTGGGCTTTGGTTTGGTGTGGGATGGGCCCGTCTTCAGCAGTTCGGTCAGTGGCAGCGCCACTTCGGCAAAGGACGGGATGAACTGCCGATAGAAGTTTGCGAAGCCCAAAAAGCTTTGTAGTTGTTTGCGACTGCGTGGGGGTTGCCAATCTAGTACTGCTTTCACCTTTCCTGGATCCATTTCTATTCCCTCGCTGGAGATGCGGTACCCAAGTAGTCCAAGGAGGTTTTATGGAATTCGCACTTGGAGAGTTTTGCGTATAGTTTGGCATCCAGAAGCTTCTTTAAGACTTGTCTCACTAGTTTCATGTGCTCCTCCAGTGTTTCACTAAAGATGAGAATGTCATCCAAATAAACGAGCACCCCCTTGTACAGATGAGGGTGGAGTATCTCGTTGATGTATTGCATGAAGACTGCGTGGGCCCCTTGCAGTCCAAAGGGCATGACTCTAAATTGGAAACTTCCCAATGGGCAGTTGAACGCGGTCTTCCATTCATCCCCCTCCCTGATTCTTATGCGGTAGTACACTTCTCTCAAATCTAGCTTGGTGAATATCTTGCCCTTGGACAAGTGGTTTAGCAAGTCCTTCATGAGAGGGAGGGGGTAGGTATTTTGCACACACGCGGCATTGATCCCACGAAAGTCAACACACAATCTGACCCCCCCCATCTTTCTTCTCTTTGAAGAGTATGGGGGCAGCGATCCTCGACTTTGCCGGTTGGATGAACCCTCGTTCCAAATTGAAATCGATGTATTTCCTTAGCTCCCCTTTGGGGTCATGGAGTACATTTTAGGTTTTGGGAGTGTAGCCCCCGGTTCAAACTCTATCACGCAGTCTGTGGGCCAGTGAGGGGGGAGGTAGTTCAGTCTTCTTCACTAAATGCCCCCTCTAGGTCTCGATATTCTGCTGGCACCTGCTGGGAGCCTGGGGGCGTGGTTTCAAGAGCCGGGGCTGCCAGCTGGGGACGGTTTGAGTCCAGGGGTGTTGGCTCTCTCGGTTTGCTCTGCTTCCCTAGTGGGGGTGTAGGGCCAATGTGTAGGTGTAGCTTTCGATACCCGTCCTCCCACTTTATGGTGGGGGTCCACTTGTCCAGCCACACGAGCCCCAGAATTATTGCTTCAGACATCTTGGGGGTGACTATGAACCGGATAAGTTCGTGGTGGCGTCCCATCTGCAATTCTACCAACTCGGTGAGGTGAGTGGCGCCCCCCCCATCAGCGATCCGTCCAATTGTTGGAAGCGGATTGGTTTTGCTAGGGGCCTGGTGTTGATCCCTAGCTTATCTACCACTGCCTTGCTGATTAGACACCTCGAGCAGCCCGTGTCTATTATGGCATCTACCTCGCCCTTCTTCCCCGTCCCTGGCATGGTGACTTTTGCTTTAATGAGGAAGGGGCAAACGGCTTCACTCACCATTGGGTCATCTTCGCCTTTCTCCTTCGTTCCATCGCAGAGCAGATTCCTCCATTGGCGATGCCTCCGCTTCGTCAGAGGGTGGAGAGGACTCCTCTGTCTGGAGTCCCAAGCGCCCCGGCTCTGGTGGCTTTGTGGGCCTCCTCCTGGTCCCAGAGGTTGGCCTGGCCTGTGGCAGCGCAATTGGGGCTGGCGCCAGGCACTCGGCAGCCCTATGGCCGGCCTGACCACACCGATAGCACTTCACGCCTCGCATTGATTCAGGGCTCGGGGCGACAACTTGTCTCGGGGGAACCCGGTGTCCCAAAGTCCTTCGGGCCAGGCAATCCGCGGGAGGTTTTTTCCGACCGTGGATCACGTGGTCCAAGGCAATGGCGGTAGTGTACCACTCTTGGATCCGGTCGGGGACCCCTCGGATTTCACACGCTTCTTTTAGGTCGAGATCCAGGGCGCCGCGGAACGTGTGTATTAGGAGCTTCTCGGGCCAGTCTCGCACTATCCCAGCTGCTCTTCTGAACTCCCACACTAACTCTTTCACTGGGCGGCCCGCTTGCTTCAACCCCTGGATTTGCTCTTCGGCTTCCACTTGTTGGGCCGTATCGTGGAAACGGACCCTCAATAGTTGGATGAATTTATCCGCATCGTCTAATTCTGGGGCCGCTTCGTCATGGAGTGCTGCCACCCATTCCGCTGCCTCCCCTTCGTTCATTCCCTCGGTTATCTTGTCAATTAACTGCCTATCTGACCGGAATTGTGCTCCATGCTCATCAATATAACCCCACACTCGGTGGAGGAAATAGGCCAATTTCTTGGGATTCCCATCAAATGTGGCACGGAACCAGGGGGTGGTTCCCGGGCCGGCGGGGCAGCGGCTTGCACGTGCGCAGCCGGCGGAGCAACGGCTTGCGGTGGGGGTCCTCCGATTGGTCTCCCTCCCAGTTGCACTCGTCGACTTGCACCCCGATCGGCAGGGAGGGGCCCCTGCACTTGCGGTGGGGGCTCTGTGGCAGGACCTGGCATCGCCTGGGGTTGCTGTGCCACCCCACGACCCGGCGCAAGGTTGGGTGGCAGAGGGGTCCCTGGCGTCCATGGGCATTGCGCCCATCCTACTCCGGGGAAGAAAGCCCATCCACTTGGGGCTTGCCACGGCGGCACAATGCCAAGGTTTGGCAGCTGGGCCAGAGGTTGCGGTCTCCACTCTCCCTGCTGCCAAGGATGCGGGCTCCCTAGGCCAGCTTGGTGGGTCGCCCATGGCTCAGGGTAAAGGGTGGTCCACGTAGGCTTCGCCCCGGTGTAGAGGTCCCTGGGGGTCCCACTGGCCGCAGTGTGGAAAGAGGCTGTGTCCCCACTCAACTGGGGCCCCAGGTGCTTCCTTGGGAAGGAGAACATGGGTTGGGCCAGGTTCCATCTATTGGCCTTGGGTCCCGATTGGGGATTAGTCCAACTTACGGTTAGGCATCCGAACTGGTCATGGAGGTCCATCAGCGATTGACTGCGAGACAGCGGCTGAGGACCCTCGCCTTCGGACTGGCCTGTGAGCGTGATCTTCTGTTGCCTACACTCATGGGCCGTGACTAATCCCGCGCCTAGGTGAGGCTCCCATGCTCGCTTGGGGGGAGGACTTAGCCCCCCAATTTCTCCATGGAAGGTCCGCTCCGACTGAGAGAGAGGCTCAGGCTCAGTTTGCGTCGAGCCCCCGACTGGCATTCCCTCTCGGCGGCCTCCATGGCAGCCGCGAACTCTGGGGAGGGAGAGTAGTGGATCCTGATCCCTCCAATGGGGTTGTCCTCTACCTGTCCCCCTGCAGCTTGCTCTTTCTCCTCCTGTTTCTCCTCCATCTTCCCTGAGTCTTCGCGCCGCCCGTTGCCGGGACGGTGCTGGGGCTCAGGACCCCAAACAGCGCCCCGAGGCTCGGGGTAGCTGGACGAATTTTATGAGAGATCTGGGTTAGTGTCAGGGATCCAAATAGCATCTAAAACTAAATCAGAGTCCAATGCAAAGTATGGCTCAAAGTTCCAGTTTATTAGCAGAGCCATGTTGGCTCAGCTGTGAGAAACCCGACTCTGACGCTACGAGGGTTTCTCCACCTTATCTTCTGTTGCCTACACTCATGGGCCGTGACTAATCCCGCGCCTAGGTGAGGCTCCCATGCTCGCTTGGGGGGAGGACTTAGCCCCCCAATTTCTCCATGGAAGGTCCGCTCCGACTGAGAGAGAGGCTCAGGCTCAGTTTGCGTCGAGCCCCCGACTGGCATTCCCTCTCGGCGGCCTCCATGGCAGCCGCGAACTCTGGGGAGGGAGAGTAGTGGATCCTGATCCCTCCAATGGGGTTGTCCTCTACCTGTCCCCCTGCAGCTTGCTCTTTCTCCTCCTGTTTCATAAAATATGGTTTCGGCCTGACAGCAGTTACATTGAAGACTACATTGTGATTGTGGTTGGTAACCCACTTACGCATCCATCTGGAGGTGGTGCTATCTTGGGGTACCCCACTGCATACTTCCCTCCAACATTTTTCTATCTTATCAAGCAGTAGGTTGTGGTCTACTTTATCAAATGCCTTACTGAAGTCCAGGGAAATTATATCCACAGCATTTCTCTGGTCCACTAATTTTGTTACTTTGTCAAAGAATGCAATAAGATTTGTCTGGCATGATCTGTTCTAGTCCAACCCCTTGCTCAAGCAGGAGACCCTATACCATTTCAGACAAATGGTTGTCCAGTCTGTTTTTTAAAGCTTCCAGTGATGGAGCACTCACAACTTCTGAAGGCAAGCTGATCGACTGGTTTATTGTTCTCACTGTCAGGAAATTTCTCCTTAGTTCTAGGCTGCTTTTGTCCTTGATTAGTTTCCAACCATTGCTTCTTGTATTGCCTTCTGATGCTTTGGAAAATAGGTTGATCTCCTCTTCTTTGTGGCAGCCCTCAAATATTGGAACACTGCTTTCATGTCACCATGTCATTATGTTATTCATGTGGAACAGAGCCCTTCAAGTTGTTGCAGGTAATGTTAGATATATGGTTTTGTAGAGGATGTAAGGTAGAGGAAGAACCATTCCTTTGACCAAGCCAATGATTACAGTACACTCTAATGGATCCTATACCTTTCTTTACCTGCTGCATTTAAATAGCCGAATAATTAAGAAAGATTTCAAACCTTTATACCCAGGTGAAAAATATTAAAACAGTAAAAGCCTACACTTAGTTTTTAAAAAGTCCAGGGGGAAAACTAGTTACTCAAGAAAAAAAAATGTTTTAAAAAATGATGTCAAGTCAAATCAGCAACCTTTTCTATGTTACATGAGCAACTTAACAGGATAGGAGTAGCTTAAATGTAAATTCCCAGGGGAAAAAAAATATAACAATTGTTTTAAAAAATTGATAGTAAAACTTATACATATTTAGTGTCCCATAAAGACTAAAGTTTTAAACCCATAGAAAGATTTCTCAGAGGGAGCACAATAGTCATAACAATTTTATGATCTAGGTAATTAGTTACTCAGGTGCCATTAAAATCAGGTTCCATACCTGTAGGACAACTGCTTGTCATACTGACTTGCTTCCAGTAAACTTATATTTCATCTCCAGTAATCTCTTTTCATCTTATCCATTGTTCTTCCTTTCTTCTACTTACCCAAGTAGTTTACCTCATCCACTCATATCACATATCCAAAATAAATTTCTGCTCACTTACCTGAAGGGAACAGTCAGCTTTTACTAGATCAAGGTTTGATAGATAGGTTCTTCTTGAAATACGACCTATCCCCAAAATAAGTCCTAGCCTGATTTTTTGGGGTGGGCCTAATATAAGCCCTACCCCAAAATAAACCCTAGTGAAGGGGGTGGGCATGGCCAGCACAGGAGGCAACCCTTCCCTTCCCTAGTCACCTTCTGGCTACTTGGCCCCTTAGTCACGGCCCACAGATCAGCTGAGCCAGCGAGGGCTGGGAGCTGCCTCTCCTTCTTTCTCTCCAGGTGCCTGGAGATGTTTCTGGTGCACTTTTGCCAGCCCCAGCCCTGCCCACGGCACCAGGCAACCTCGCAGCTGAGGGCAGCTCACTTTGTGGTACTGGAGGAGGCGGCGGTTTGCACTCCAGCAGGCCTGGAGCTTGGGTGCAGTTCAGGCTGCTGCTATGTTGAGGCAGAAAGCCATGCGGCCCATCGGAATCAGCTCCTCCCACCTCTACCCGACTCCCCATTTTCCTGCTGATCACCCTTTTCTCAAGCCCAGCACATCCCAAAAAGGATCCATCCCAAGCCTTCAAGTTTGCAGAAGCTGCACATTGTGAAGAAGAATGAAGATGAATGAAGTGAGGCAGTGAGGGGGTGGACAAAGCAAGGTAGGAGGTGCACGGCTGCCCCACACACTCTGCACCAACTTACCTGAGGGCCCTTCATCCAGGCCACCCATGCTAAACCCTCCCCCCTCCCCAGGGCAGCAACACCCCTTCACTAACCTGCTTTGCAGCTCCCCCACCACGTGCAAGGCAACAAAAGTAGTCTGTGGAACTACGGTAAAAAAAAATACCTCGCGAGATCTTTTTTTTTCCCTGTGAGAAGTTGGACGGTCTGAACTAATTTTTTTACCATAGTCCAGTGGTGGCTAACCTTTTCGGCACTGAGTGCCAAAACGGGAGCGCGCATGAACATTTTTGGCATTGAGTCAGGGGTGAAATTCAGCAGGTTCGGACAGGTTCTATAGAACCGGTGGCAGCGATTATGTGCAGTTTGGAGAACTGGTAAATCACACCACTGACTGGCCCTGCCCTGCCCCTCCCACTCACTCCTTCTCTCCTCCTTCTCGAGCTCATACACACAGAGCAAACATGAGAAGGAGGCGAGAAGCAGCCAGGTTGAACACTAGAAGACTTGGCCGAAATTTTCTGCCAGTTCTGTAGGTGTGGCTTGGTGGGCGTGGCTTGGCCATGCCCACCAAGCCATGGCCACAGAACCAGTAGGGGAAAAATTTCAATGTCACCCCTGCACTGAGTGCCAAAGCGCACGCAAAGCACGCATGCCAAAAACTAGAAAAGCACATTATCTTGCTCTTTCAGTTTCTGGTGTGCATACGCACATGAAGACCAGCTGTCCAGCACGCATGCACCAACTCTGCTTGGCCTTTCAGGGGTCCTTGCGTCCCCCTCTCCACCCCCCTGGTCCCTGATGGGGTGGCAGGACAAACCTTGCCCCGCTGCCCTGTGTGCCCAACAGGGAGAGGAATGTTGCCTCCTTCTGCTGGAAAGCCGGAGCCCCTTCCCGGCCTTGGAGGTAAGGGTCATCAGCATTCCCAGGGCTCAGGTTGGGAGGCCAGCAGGCGGGAAAGCTTTGCCCCAACTCTGGCAGGAATGAAGTGCCCCCCCCAGCCCGCTGGGAACAAGCTGGCACAGCCCCCCCTTCCCAGTCGCTTCCCAGCCGGCGTGCCTCTTACCCCTCGGCGATGTCTCCATGCTGTGCTCTCCTGCAGCCTTCCTGGGGCAGCGCGGCTCCTCCTCCTTTTCCTCCAGCATCCCAGCTGGAAGCAGCAGCATGACAACATCACCCCCTCGTAGCAGCAGGAGCAGCAGACGGGGCAGCCAGCTGCCCAGCCAGCAAATCCTGCCCTGTGCGCCCGAGCCGGCCAGGTGCTTTGGACCACAGACACGCATCAGTGCCGCAGACTGGAGGGCTGGGGCTGCACAAGAAGCCCACTCAGGCAGGGAGAGAGGGAAGCCCCGCCCCACCCCTCCTGGCTGGCAGCTCTACTCCTCTTACTCTTGCTCCCCTCTTGGGTTCCGGCGTGTGCATGCGCACTGGCCAGCTGGTCTTTGCACATGCAGGAGTGCCAGAAACCAAAAGAGAAGCTGCCCAGTGTGCATGCATGTGCTGGGAAGATGATCTTGCGTGCACATGCGCACAGGGCGGCTGCTCTTTCAGTTTCTGGCGCTCCCACACACATGAAGACCAGCTGGCCAGTGCGCTGGAACCCAGAAGAGCAATGGGTGACAGCTCCACGTGCCCGGAGAAATGGCGCTGTGTTCCACTTCCAGCACGTGTGCCATAGGTTCGCCATCACGGCCATAGTCCCACAGATTACTTTTCTTCTTCGCAACATGCAGCTTCTCACAGTAGAGAATTGCAGGCAATTCTGGAAGATTGTGGGAAGTGCGTGCTTACGATACCGTAGAAGCAAACAGCAGCCCGTCCCTTTAAAGCAATCAAATGTCTGTGTGTGAGTGAGTGAGAAAAAGAAACGGCAGAGGGGAGTAACGAGAATTGCAGGCAATGCTGTTTGAAAGGGTTTCCTCTCCACCGTTTTCTCTCACAGACACACACACAGATTTGATGAGAAATGGCGGAGGGCAACCAGGTAAGGGGACTGAGCCTCCCCTGCCCAGCACAGATACAGATGCAAATCCCAGGATTGCAACGCTGAAGGCCTGGGATGGAGCCTTTTTGAGATATGCATCTGTGCTGGGCTTGAGAAAATGGGGAGCCAGGTAGAGGCAGGGGGAGCCAATTCCAACGGGCCACATACAGTAGCTTTCTGCCTCATTGTAGCAGCAGCCTGAACAACACCCAAGCTCCAGGCCTGGCGGAGCAGAAACCATGGTCGCTGTGTGCTCCAGAGCCACAAGGTGAGCTGCAGAAGAGAGGGGCAAGGTTGCCTGGTGCCACGGGCAGGGCTGGAGCTGGAAAGAGTGCACCGGAAACATCTCCAGGTGCCCGGAGAGAAAGAATGAGAGGCAGCTCCCAGCCCTTGCTGACTCAGCTGATCTGCGGGCCATGATTAAGGGGCACTCGCCACCTCTTGCACCTCAAAAAATAAGACCTCCCCAAAAATAAGCCTGAGTGCTTATTTTCAAACCTAAAAGAAAATAACACCGGGTCTTATTTTCAGGGAAACACAAAAATAAGTTTCTTATGTTATGTTCATATGTTAACTCTTGGTTCATATGCCATTCCTCATTGTTTCTTGCTTGATATTAAAAATCTGTGTTAAATCATTATTTTTATTACAAAATTATAACATTTTATTTTATTATCCATGACTTTTATTATCTATCTTTCCCTGTTTATTTGCTTGCTTTGATAGCCTCTTGAATTTAATATATTCTGATAGAGAAAACTATCTGCAAGAATAGTCAGGAATTTCCTGAAAGATCTGTTCTTGGCAAAGTTTGTCCCCAACAGATGTCGAGTTAATTAAAGTCCCCCATTATTATTTCCTTTAGCAAGAAAGGAAAACATTTCTTTATCCTAGGGAAAGGATAACCCTGCTGTTTAAATGTCTGTAACACATTATCAGCCTGAATGTACCATTCTTTTTAATGCAAATCACAGTGAATCATGGAAGACTACTGAACTCTTATAACTGCACAATAACAGTGGTGGGTTGCTGCCGGTTTGGACCGGTTCTCCAGTACTGGTGGTGGAAATTTCCCCCCACTCACCAAACCGGTGGCGATGGCCAGCTGGCCACACCCTCGAACCAGTTCTCCTGTCGCCGCTCCTTAAAAGCGGCTTGCAAAGTACCCTCTGAGCATGAGCTTCTGCGCATGCGCAGAGGGTCATTTGTGTGACGTGATGGGAGTGCGCGCGCGACTGAAGCGAGCGTGTGAGCGCAAAACGTGCACTTCCGACGTGATATGAACCGGTAGGGAAGGTAAGTAGAACCCACCCCTGCACAATAAGAATTCACAAATATATTGGTTTAAAATACCAATGCTGAGGTAATTTGTTCTTTAAAAAGGATATCATATGATACGTTGTACTTTTTATATATTTAACATAATCTATATCTAACCTGTATCTAGAGAAAGCTGGCTCTGCTTCCCAACAGATCTTGTCTATAATATTTTTCGTGTGTTTAAAGGATAATTTACTAAATACCAGGGAGAATGTCAGATCCCAAAGAGTGATCGTGCCATTCAGTTGAGAGAAGGGGGGGCCTTGGGTTCAATTTATTAGCATTGCCTGTGTCAATTGATGGTTTACAACTTATACCCGGACGCCAAGCATCCTGAGATCTCTTCACTTTTGGAGAAGGTTTATGAGGGGCAATGTGGGATGTTTCACTTCAGTGGATAACAGAAGATGGTCAGAGAAATGTATGTTGCCTAAGGGTATTCAGACGTTGCTTTGAATGGAATGCTTTCACTTCTGCTTAGTAAAAGATCCTTTTGAACTACATTGTTTCAGAAGTTCTCGCTTTCTTAAGTTAGACGTAGAGGCGATCCTTACAAATACTATTTAATATTGTTCCATGCATACTTATCTTTTCTATTTGCCCTATCTTATTATATGTTGCAGCAATGTTTTTGGCAAATTTCAGTACTACCCCACTCCAGAATGCTCTTGTTTTTGCATTTTTCGATGACATTTCAAATTCTTGTGAAACTATCCAAGACATTCCAAAAATGTCTTCCTTTACTAAAATATATTTTCTGTTCTTTTCACTCTCTTTTTGGGTTGTTTTTATTCAATCCCAGGCTTTGCACACTGAACATTCTTGATCTAAATGACCTTCTTTATCTAAATAGTGTTTGTTGCGTTGGTGCAACATGGACTAATTTTGGGGAGCTCTACAGTAGCAATACATAGTAGGGCCATGAAAATAACCCCAAGTTTCTGTTAGAAATTGAGATAGAAATAACTACATATTCCACATACGTATTTATTTATTGTTTATAATTTTATGGCTGCCTGTATCAAATACATGACTCTGACCTGCTAACAATTAAAAGCATTATTAAAACAGAATTAAAATCAGTAACCAAATTATAAATAACATAAGTAGCAGCTGAAAACACCAACAAACACCCCCTAGTCAATAAAACCAAGAAATTGGTTCACCTATATTATCAGAGCTCCAGGTCTTTAAAGCCTTGTGAAAGATCAGTAGGGTTGAGAGAGCTTTTACCTCTAGTGGGATGAGGTTCCAGAGGGTAGGTGCAAAATAGAAAAGTCTCTCTTCTTGGATACCTCTACATGGTATTTCCTTGCAGACAGGACTTAGAACATGACTCTCCAGCTCATAAAATATCATATCCTGTTACAATTATCTGAAATATTTCTTCCATTCTTTGTAAAGTTCTGAGATTGATATCCTCACTTGCCATCTGTTCTATAAACATCTGCTTATGTCATGGTTCTAGTAATTTACCCAGTGCTTTCCTCACTTCTATACTGCACTTTGGTCTTTGAAATTAGTTTTAGCTTGCCAATCTTTATCCGGATCCTTCTTTAAATCAGCTAATATGACAACATGTGTTCTGCTGCTTGATACATTGGGAGAATCATTGATAATGCTGTGACATACAGATTTCCAGTGAGACTTCAATAGGTAGCTTATGGGAAAGAATAAAATCTATTTTTGGCTTCTCAAATCTATAATACAGGGCCTTCATGTAGTTCTTTTCAGCAGCCTATTGGACTTCTTAGCTTTCCCTTTTCTACTTTGTCTCATCAAGGTAGCAGAATAAAGCATATAGTTATAATGTTTGTCTGCAGGCATATTCAGTTCTGAAACAATTAATGCCAAGTCTAATCCATTCTTTCAGGCTACTCATTGCCAGTACAACCCATCCAGATAATGTCTAAAATTCATCTGCGTTTGGCATTGCTCATACCCTATGCTTTTAGCATTCAATATTGTAAGAAGTGTATGCTTCTCATCTTGGGTACTTTCACTGTATCACCCCCTGTTAATCATTATCCTAATCCTTATCTTGTTCTAACATTCCATGTTTCCCCAACTGAAGCATTCAGTTCTGCTGCAGAAGCATTAAAAAAAAATCATCAGCCTGCTGGCTGCAGGATATTTCCAGATAACAGGGTAGGTAGCCTTTGGAAGTGGAATTTTGTACAGGTACTCAGTCTCATTTTGAATACATTGTACAATAAGTACATAAGTGAGGTAGGAGACAAAGTTACAAAATGGAAAATAAAATTCCTAACTCAGGAGAACCTTTAGCAATGAAATATATTTTACTCAAGGAAGCCTGGATAGATAATTCTTTCCCTCAAGCCTTCTTAATGATCCACTGTTAATGATTTTGTAATTTCTATCTCCAAGGGTGATAAAGAGTTTAATAAAACATAGCTTTTCCAAACCAATTTCCTTTTCCAGTATGGGATTTTTCATTACAATTACTTTTAAAATCAGATAAACATTAGAATGAACTATTAATAATTTTGCATTGATATTTAACAGGTTAACAGAGTTGGAAGGGACCTTGTAGGTCATCTAGTCCAACCCGCCGCCGAAGCAGGAGACCCTACACCATTTCTGAGAGATGGCAATCCAGTCTCTTCTTGAAAGCTTCCAGTGATGAAGCTCCCACAACTTCTAAAGGCCAGTGTTCCATTGGTGGATCTCTCCTTGATCAGTTTCCATCCATTATTCCTTGTCTGGCCTTCAGGTGCTTTGGAAAACAGGTTGACCCCCTCCTCTCTGTGGCAGTTGTCTTTTCTAAACCTGGCCAGATCCTTTACATTTCTTACAGAACTTGTTTTTCAGTAGCCCTTCCCTGGATTGTTCCAATTTGACTTTGTCCTTTTTATACTTTAAGGTGGAGCTCAAAACGGGGCATAGTTCTCCAAACTGGATCTGGCTGGACAGAATGCAATTATTTACTTATTTCCCATGATCGGAACTCTCCATTCCTATCAATGCCAAGGCAGTTGTGGGCTTGGCATCACATGTAGTTCTGGAAGGAGGGTGGGACCATTTTATCAGACCACAGAAACTTTTGTCAGCTGCCAGCTCCCCTCCTCAGCTGCACAGAGCGGCTTGACTGAGGTGGTGTAAGGATCGCCTCTATGTCTAACTTAAGAAAGCGAGAACTTCTGAGCCAATGTAGTTCAAAAGGATCTTTTATTAAGCAGAAGTGAAAGCATTCCATTCAAAGCAACGTCTGAATACCCTTAGGCAAAGCAGGTAGAGTTAAAGCAGTAGAGACCCCTCCCATTAGCCAGAATGCAGATTCTAGTCAATACACAAGTGTGAAAATGTTTTCTTTATCAACTGCTCTGGGAACTGGATAAACATACATTTCTCTGACCAGCTTCTGTTATCCATTGAAGTGAAACATCCCACATTGCCCCTCATAAACCTTCTCCAAAAGTGAAGAGATCTCAGGATGTTTGGCGCCTGGGCCATTAGCCAGAATGCAGATTCTAGTCAATACACAAGTGTGAAAATGTTTTCTTTATCAACTGCTCTGGGAACCGGATAAACATACATTTCTCTGACCATCTTCTGTTATCCATTGAAGTGAAACATCCCACATTGCCCCTCATAAACCTTCTCCAAAAGTGAAGAGATCTCAGGATGTTTGGCGCCTGCGCATGGATTGTAAATCGTCCATTGACACCGGCAATGCTAATAAATCAAACCCAAGGCCC
>QLTV01003269.1:305603-316571 GCA_003457575.1 Thermophis baileyi
ATACACAAGTGTGAAAATGTTTTATTAATCAACTGCTCTGGGAACCGGATAAACATACATTTCTCTGACCATCTTCTGCTATCCATTGAAGTGAAACATCCCACATTGCCCCTCATAAACCTTCTCCAAAAGTGAAGAGATCTCAGGATGTTTGGCGCCTGGGCATGGATTGTAAATCGTCCATTGACACAGGCAATGCTAATAAATCAAACCCAAGGCCCCCCCTTCTCTCAACTGAATGGCACGATCACTCTTTGGGATCTGACAGGTGGGTCGATTAAATCGGGATGAGGGAAGGAGGGAAGGGGAAGGGAGGGCAGTTAAGCAGATGCAGATTACATGTGAGACAGATTTGAAGCACTTTAGAATTGTTGGAAGAAATATCCATGTCCAGTTCCAAGCCGGGGAAAAAGGCACTGGAGACAAAATGGAGGCTTGAGGGTGATTGGAAAGATGGTTTAATGATGAAGCAGAACCACGAAGCACATGGTTCTGGTGCCGTTGACCACATGGAGTTGAGAGTGGGGTTTTTTTTATACCTTCTCTTGGGCTTTGCACTTGAGCTTCCTGTTCCTGTGCAAGAACATGTATTCTATTGGCTGTTGTAGGGGTTATGTAGGGGTCATGTTTGTCTGAGCTAAGTTTGGTTGAAGTTTGGACAGCTGATGCAATGAAGGGGCGTTGGCAGTGGTGAAATCCTACCGGTATGCCCTGGTTCGGGCATACTGGTAGCGGCAGCCGCCGGTGGTTCAGAGAACTGGTAGCGTTGGCAGCGCGAGGCTCCGCCCACCCGCCCGGACATCGCCATTTTCTTGTTTTTAACCCCTGCGCATGCGCAAAGCCTTCTGCGCATGCGCAGATGGTGAAAAAGCACATGCAATGGTGGCACGCAAAGCGCATGCTTCCGAACTGGTAGGGAAGGTAAGTAGATTTCACCGCTGGGCATTGGGCAATTCCTATTGTTGCTGAGGGCTAATCCTACCTTTGTACCTAATTCTGCCTTTGTTCAAAATATCCTGTCTTGAATGGATTACCAAATCTGCATTTCTAAAAGCTGGCCTAGCTCAGTATTTGCTTGGGGGCTGGGAGCTGGGGGCTCTGAGTTTCTGTCTCCCTTAAGATTTTTATTTCTCTTTTAGGGGAAATATTTTCTTCTGCCTTTTTGACATTATCAGTACAAGGCCCTACCATTCGGACTATCCTCAGCGCCCAGGACTTTCACCAAATTGCTGGCGGCACTGGCGGCACATCTCAGGGCGATTCCAGTGCGCGTCCAATGCTACCTGGACGATATATTGATACAATCCTCCTCTCACCTCTGGGCAACAAAGGACCTGAGAATCACAATCTGGATTCTCCAGGATCACGGATTCTCCATCAATTTTGACAAGAGCCACCTGGCTCCTTCCAATCGATTGCTACACCTGGGAGCAGCCATAGACACCAGGTCGTGCGAGGTCTCCCTATTCCAGGAGTGTCAGGTCAGTATAAAGAACTTGGTGAGTCAGATCTGTGAAGACTGAACAGTGTCCTTGGCCCTCCTCTTGCAGCTCCTGGGCAAAATGGTATCCTGCATAGCAATCATCCCTTGGGTGCGCCTGCAAACCAGAACCTTACAGTGGTTCCTCCTGCCCTACCAAAGGAGCAGGAGCAACTCAGGAGCAACTCAAATACCAGGGTTCAGGTCCCATCAAATGTTCTTCAATCCTTCCAGTGGTGGATGTCCCAGGCCATAACCAAGGGATGTGTTTTCAAGGAACCCAGCTGCATGAACATCACCACAGATGCCAGCCTCTTTGGCTGGGGTGCCCACTTCCAATCCCAGATGGCACAAGGGCAGTAGTCCCAGGCAGACCTGAGAAACAACATCAACTGGCTGGAGCTAAAAGCAGCCCACTTGGCCCTCAGTCGGTTCAGGACACTATCTCTGGACACCATGTACTCATCCTGACAGACAATGTGGCCCCCAAGGCCCATATCAACCGCCAAGGGAGCACCCACTCCAGATCTCTTATGCAAGTGGCCAAGCAAGTGGGCCCCTGGGCAGAGAGACATCTTCTCTCCATCAGAGTGGAACACATCTCGGGGACAGTGAATGTACAGGTGGACTGGCTCAGCAGAACCACGGTCAACCACTCAGAGTGGCGCCTACACCCAGACCTATTCAGGGAGCTGTCAGAAAGGTTCAGCCCTCCGATCCTGGACCTGTTCGCCTCCCCGTCAAATGCCCAGTTACCCAGATTTTACACCAGGTTGCAGCACCGGGGGCAGAAGGGGTCAATGCACTTCACAGTCTGTGGCCCCGAGGGCTACTATATGCCTTTCCTCCTCTTCCTGGCAGAGAGGGCAGAGATCCTGCTCCTGGCTCCCCACTGGCCCAGTTGACCGTGGTACGCAGATCTGGTTAGCCTGTCGATATCCAGGCCCTGGAGGATCCCTCAGGACAGAATCTCTCTCAGTCAGGGGGCCTTAGTTCATCCAGAACCACAATGGCTCCAACTGACCATTTGGCATTTGAGCGGAGAATTCTGAAGCAGGGCAATTTCTCCAACAAAGTCATAGAGACGATTCAGGCCTCTAGGAGGCCTTCGACTAACAGAATTTATGACTCAACTTGGAGGGCCTTTTGTGACTTCAAGGGTCACATTGATCCCACCTCTGTTTCAGTGGCCCAGATTCTGGAATTCCTTCAGGAAGGGCTAGACAAGGGCCTGTCGGTGCTGTCACCTAATACCATATGCAGGCAAGTAGCAGCTCTGGCCTCGGTGTTATGCTGTGGGGATCTGGAGTCGCTCCGGAACGGTTCTGGACCTGTTTGCAAAACCATTAAACAGCCAGCTACCCAGGTTTTATACCAGGTTTGCAACACCGGGGGCAGAAGGGGTCAATGCACTCCACAGTCCATGGTCCCGAGGGCGACTATATGCCTTTCCTCAACTTCCCCTCATTCCAGGGGTAATCCTCCTCTTCCTGGCAGAGAGGGCAGAGATCCTGCTCCTGGCTCCCCACTGGCCCAGTTGACCGTGGTACGCAGATCTGGTTAGCCTGTCGATATCCAGGCCCTGGAGGATCCCTCAGGACAGAATCTCTCTCAGTCAGGGGGCCTTAGTTCATCCAGAACCACAATGGCTCCAACTGACCATTTGGCATTTGAGCGGAGAATTCTGAAGCAGGGCAATTTCTCCAACAAAGTCATAGAGACGATTCAGGCCTCTAGGAGGCCTTCGACTAACAGAATTTATGACTCAACTTGGAGGGCCTTTTGTGACTTCAAGGGTCACATTGATCCCACCTCTGTTTCAGTGGCCCAGATTCTGGAATTCCTTCAGGAAGGGCTAGACAAGGGCCTGTCGGTGCTGTCACCTAATACCATATGCAGGCAAGTAGCAGCTCTGGCCTCGGTGTTATGCTGTGGGGATCTGGAGTCCCTCGCTCAACACCCAATTGTGCACAGTTTCATCAGAGGCACGGCTAACCTAAAGCCCCCCGTGCTACACAGGTATCCCATGTGGGACCTGCCGAAAGTACAGCAAGCTCTCACCTCGGCGCCCTTTGAGCCATTACGATCAGCCAGCTTACGCTTCCTCACTTTCAAGGTGACCTTCCTCGTGGCCATCACCTCGGCCAGATGAATATCGGAACTGGCATCCCTCTTTATAAGGGAAGACCTTTGCATATTTCACCCAAACAGGGTGATTCTGCACTTGGACCCTTCATTCCTTCCCAAGGTGAATTCCTTGTTCCACAGGGCACAGGAAATAATCTTGCCCGGGACTGACCCACTCCCTGGAGAAGAAATGGCACACCTTGGATGTTAGGAGGGCCCTCCGCACTTACATAAAGAGGACAGCCTCTCTTGGAAAGACAGAATCCCTGTGGGTATCTTTTCCATTTTTTAAAAAAGTTTTTATTTTTTCCAACAAACATTACATCATCAATCCATCAGTGTGTCATCTGGGTACAGAATTTTTGTGTCAACATTTTTACATTTACACCGTTTTTTAAACATATATACAGCTCTATTTTTACATTTCAATTTAAGTTATCTTCTATCAAAACATTTTCCTTTTTGCTTCATTTAATTTCATATCTCCTTTAATCTATATTCATTCTCTATCCAATGATAAAAACACTCCCATATCTTATAATATTCCTATTCTTCTTTTCCTTTAATTGCCATTGTTAATCTATTCATTTCTTTTTTTATAAAAAGTTTTTTATTTTTTATGTCTCATACAAATACACAAATATACAATCTCTTAACCATTAATAAACATTTACCTTATCTTTCCTAAAATTGATACATAAAATATATGATCGGCATTGCTCTTTTACCATTCCATATATTCCACAACAACCCTTCCCCTCCTTCTCTCCCCTCTTTCCCCTTCTCTCCCTTCTTCTCTCCTTTCCACTTTCTTCTTTCCTCCTCTCCTTCTCCTTCCCTTCCCCTACTCCTCTCCTCTTCCTCCCTCCAACCCTCTCTCCTACTCTTGTTTCCCCTCCCTTTCTTCCTCCCCTCTTCCCTTTCTTCTTTCCCCTCTCTCTCCTATCTTCTCTTCTTCCTCCTTTTCCCTCTCTTCTTTCCCCTCTCTCTTCTTTCCTCTCTTCTCCCCTCCTCTCCCTTCTTATCCTTCTACTCCACTCTCCATTCCCTCCTTTCGTTGTTGTTTGCTTGTTTTCAACTCAGTATAGTTTTAGAATGGCCTTCGAGCAATGCCAATTCTCCAATTATATACATCTCCAATTCTTTTTCTATTTTAATAGTTACACATATTTCATCATTAACGTATATTTGTCTAATAACACTTTTATTCCCCCCCCTTTCCCCCTTTTCATTCACCAGTGTGTCGTCTGAGTTTCTATTCCCTTTTTGTCTTTTCTCTCATTTACTCTTTATCCTATCCAATTTATTAATCTCTATTCTTTTATTCATATTTCTTTTCTAACCAATCATAAAATCATCCCCATGTCTTGAAATACACCAATTCCTCTTGCCTTTTATTCGTAATGTTAATCTATTCATTTCTGCACATTCTAAAATTTTCTTTATTATCTCTCCTTCTGTAGGAATTTTCTCTGCTTTCCAGTTTTGTGCAAATACTATTCTAGCCTCTGTTATTATATGAATGATCAAATATGTATCTTCTTTATCATATTTCTCTGGTAAAATATCCAATAAAAATGTCTCTGGTCTCAATTCTATTAGCTGGCGTAGCATCTCCTCTAACCTTGCTCGTATTTTAACCCAATAATTCCTTGCTTCCTTGCACGTCCACCACATATGATAATATGATCCCAGTGATTGATGACATTTCCAACATTTAGTTGATTTATTTTTAAACATTTTTGCTAATCTTTCTGGTGGTATGTGCCATCTATAAAACATTTTATACAAGTTTTCTTTATATGCCGTTGCCATTGTTAATTTATAGTTTCTTTCCCATAATTGTTGCCATTTTTCTAATTCAACAGTATAACCAAAAATTTTTACCCATGCTATCAGTTTCTTTTACCACTTCTTCCTCTAATCTAACTTGCAATAAATAATTATATAATTTCTTAATCATTTTTTCATCTGTTCCCATAAGTATCTCGTCCAATTCTGACTTTTCCAAATTAAAACCATATTGTCTTGCATCTTTTTCATATCTTGATTGTATTTGCAATTGTGTATACCAGTCTATCTCAATCCTTGTTTTTCTAATTCTTGCTTTTGTTTTAGTTCTCCCTTTTCTGATAAAATATCCTTATATCTAACTATACTTCTCATATTAATAATATTTGGATGTATCAATGCTTCCATTGTTGAGAGCCACATTGTTATTTTCAAGTAGTTCTTTTCTTTCACTCTCTCCCACACTGTTAACAAACCATTTCTTATATAATGTCTCTGGAAATAACCATGTATCCTGTTCTTCCCATACCATAAAAACGCATGCCAACCTAGTTGCAAATCATGTCCCTCCAAAGTCAATAGTCTTGTATTTCTCAGTAGAATCCATTCTTTATCCATGTTAATGCTGCAGCTTGATAATATAATTCCCAACTTGGCAGTCCAAACCCACCTCTAGTTCCAGAATCTTGTAGCATTTTTATATTAATTCTTGCTTTTTTTCCCTTGCCATATGTATTTCCACATTATTTTATTCAAATTCTCAAAGTAGTTTTTCTCAAGTTTTATTGGTATTGTTTGGAATAAAAATAAATTCTTTGTAGTATATTCATCTTAATTAACGCTGTTCTTCCCATTAATGATAGTTGTAGGGTTTTCCATTAAGTCTATTTCAATTTGGTTTCTCAATTTATAATAATTGTCTTCCTTTATGGTTATACATCTTGAAGTTAGTTGAATGCCCAAGTATTTCACCTTCTTTACTATTTGAATATTTAATTTCTCTGTTATTTTCCTTTTTTGTTTTTCTGTTATATTTTTTACCAAGATTTTTGTCTTGTCCTTGTTGATTTTCAGTCCCACTACTTCTCCATATTGCTCTATTTGTTCAAGTAATTTTGGCCCTTTTTCTATAGGATCTTCCATAATAAACACTAGATCGTCTGCAAATGCTTGTAGTTTATATTCTTTTTTAATTTTCATTCCTTTTATTTCTTTATTTTGCCTTACCCTTCTATTTAAAATCTCTAATGTCAATATGAAAAGCAGTGGAGATAGCGGACAGCCTTGTCTAGTTCCTTTTCTAATATCCACTTTTTCTGTCATATCACCAGATATGTGACCAGATAGAGGAAGGAAGACTTTAAACTAGAGACTGGAATATCAACAAATCGAAGAAATCCTGTACCATAAGAAGAAAGCATGTGTAGAGAAGTAAAATCCGGAAGAATTACTGGTGGAGAAGTGAGTCTCGGAGGAGAGGAGGAGATCCAGGGACGGCAGCAACTTAGCGGTGAGAGCGTGATCATAAAGAAGGAAGCAGTTACCAAAGAAGATGAGTGGAGGAACAACAGAAATAGAGTAAGGGGGAGATTAGCGATGAAGAGCGATGAAGAGAGCTGTGCAAGCAAGAGAAGAGGGGTAAATGTAAAGAAAAGAACGAAATAGCATCAGATAGACTTTGTATATCAGCCGCAGATGTTAACATTGGAAATAGAGCTGGGGGTGATGGTTCCAGATCATGACGATTGAAACCAGGTGTGAGAGTGGCCATTTAAACGGATGTTGTCAGAAGGAGATAAACCCAGCAGGAAGAAGAAAGGTTGAAGATTGAAAGGACTGGATATTAAATAACAGAGTTCGAATGTCCAAGGAGGTATTGTAATACAGATGAAATAAAAAAAGTGATTTCAAAGAACTGACTAAAACTGGGGAGAAATATACAGTATACTATTGAAATATAATGTCTATACCATATTTAAATAACTATTAACTATTGACTATTAAGCAACTATTAAGAATTAGTGATTTATTATTATCTGTTAGAATCAATAACTTTTATTATATATATAATACACACACACACACACATTATATACACACACATATATATATATATATAATAATTGCCATTATATTGTTAATATATAAATATTTAATATTCTGGATAGATATTATATGTACTAATTAATTAGTGTTTACTACTTAGCTTTAAGTAACTATTTATATATGTTAGATCAGGATATCTCAAAGTAATCTGGAGGATTTTGTCTCATAAAGGATTGATTGATCAGAATTAAGTAATACTGATTAACAACTGATTACCATCTGAAGAGAAATTAGAAATAGCAAGATATATATAAGTATTTGATATATGGTGAAGTGGGAGAGCTTTTACAAGATAGTAAGAATGTCTACCACAACAACTATCCAAAAAATTGAGAAGAAAACCACATCCAACTTAACATCCAACCCAACATTAACGACAGCATCCCCTGCAGGTCAGAGATCAATAGAAGGCATGTTCAGTACTGAAAAAATAAGCACTACAGAAACTATGCAGATGATGCAGACAACATTGTTAGCAATACAAGAAACAATGATGAAAATGTAGGAGAAGATGGAAAAAAACCACGAAGAAATGAAAGGAGACATTCAGAAACTTGACAACAGGATGGGCACAATACAACAAACAATCGAAAAAAAATGAACAAAAAATAAAAATAGTGGAAAATAGAATATAGCAGACAGAAAAGAAACTTGAAGTGGTAGACCAAAAACTAATGACGATGAATAAGGAGTTAGAGGAATCGATTATCCATCTGGAAATGGAACGAGTGGCCTACTACTTACGATTTCAAAATGTGATAGAAAATAAAGAGGAGGATTTAAAAGAGATTATGTCAGACCTAATAGCAGAAGTGTTACATAAGGACAGACAGGAAGTGCAAGGTGTAGACGAAATTTATAGAGTGCATACGAACTATGCTAGACATTATAAGTTATCAAGAGAGGTACACATTAGATTTGCAAAAAGGAGTCTGCGAGATGAAATATATAAAATAACAAGAGAGGAATCAATGATATACAAAGGAAAAGAGATTCAGACACTGAAGCAAATTCCAAGACGGGTAAGAGAGCACAGGAGAGATTATCGATTTTTAGCAGCGCAACTCAACAAACACAACATTTTATTCAGATGGCTCACCCCAGAAGGAATGCTTATAACTTGGCAAGGGAAAAAAATAAAAATAGATAATTTAGAAAAAGCACAAGAATTTTTTGATCAATACATAAAAACAGAAGAGGAGTATAGCAGCAAGGAAGAACTGGAAAATAGAAGTCAGGAAGAGCAGCAATCAGAAGAAAGGGAGTCTGAGCAGGAAGGGAAAAGTAAAGAGAGAACAGACAACAAGCAGCAGAGGGGAGAGCGCAGAACAGGAGCGCAGAAAGAGAATAGAATAAATAGAAGACAAATGCAAAGGCAGTAAAATGGAAGGAAAGGTCAGGTTGTTAACAATAAATATAAATGGACTAAATTCTCATATTAAAAGAAAACAGATATATACAAAGTTGCGGAAACAAAATGCTGACATAATATGCCTACAGGAGGTACATATAAAAAAACAGGATAAAAAATATTTGGAGCAAGCAAAATTAGGTGAATTACATGTTGCATTAGCGGACCAAAAAAAAAAGAGGGATTGCAGTATACATTTAAAAAGAGCTAAAAGCAAGACAGGTATACAAAGATGATAACGGAAGAATATTAATGTTGGAAGTGGAAATACAACAAATGAAACTGCTGTTAGTGGTGATTTATGCACCAAATGAGAATCAGAATAAATTCTATAATAAATTACATGAAAAAGTAAACGAGATAGGGGCGGAAAATATTTGCGTTTTGGGAGATTTCAATGCAGTTGTGAATGGTAATAAGGACTACAGAAGTAATAATCAAGAAGAATAAACAAGAAGAAAAAACTTTACCAAAATCCTTTTTCAACATGAGCCACGAACTAAATTTGAGAGATAGCTGGAGAGAATTAAACCCACAAGAAAAAGGATTTACTTTTTATTTCAATCCACATAAATCTTGGTCTAGGATAGACATGGCCTGGATGAATAGGGAAGTAGAAAATAATCTAAATTCAATAGAAATTTTACCCAATACATGGGCAGATCATAATCCCATAGAAATAACCTGGAAAGGCCATAAAAAAAAATAGACGATGGATGTTAAATACGCAGATATTGAAAGAAAAAGAATACACTCAGCAGATTAAAAAGGAAATGGAGTGGTTCCTTAAAATAAACAACAATCAAGATTACAAAATATTTGGGAAATATATACCAAAGCATATTTACATGGAATTACAATATCATATATAGCCTGAAGAAATAAGGAAAAAAAGGGAGAACAAAAAACTTTACAGGAGGCCATCAAAAAATTAGAAATAGAGTTACAAAAGGATCCACAAAATGATAAAATTAAAAGGGAAAAGGATCTAGCGAGACATAAATTGAATTTGATAGAACAAGAAGAGAATGGAGGAAAATAAAATTAGCCAAACAAAAAAATTTTGAACAGTGGGGAAAAATTACAATTATCATTGGTAGGAAAAATTGCAGCAATTAAAATGAATATTCTCCCAAGATGGCTATACCTATTCCAAACAATCCCCATAAAATTAGACCAAAATTTTTTCGGTGAATTGAACAAAACAATAACTAAATTCGTGTGGGGAGGGAAGAAACCTAGAATCAAACTTAAATTATTACAGGACAGTAGGATTAGAGGTGGCTTCGGACTCCCTGACTGGGAACTATATTATCAGTCACCATCACTTCTTTGGATAAAAGAATGGATATTTTTAAATAATAGGAGAATACTTATTATCTACCACTGCTGATCTTAAATGCAAGCTAATTAATGCAAGAAGCATTGTAAACAAAATACCCAAACTCCTCCTCTTACTAAAAACTGCTAAATTCGACATTATATTTGTCTGTGAAACATGGCTGAACGCATCCCTCCCTGACTCCATTATCAAAGTAAGAGACTATCATGTTTACCGGTCCGATCGCGAAACCCGCAGAGGAGGTGGAGTTGCCATCTTCTATAAAAAATCACTAAACCTAAAAAATATTCAAGTTACACATGAACTCGCTCTACCAGAAACCATTGTCTGCGAACTGTCCTTAAATACCACTCTTCGCTTTCTACTATGTTATAGGATCCCCGATTACGACATCACACATGCGAACAAGTTAACCTCACTACTAACGTGGGCAGNTTTACCGGTCCGATCGCGAAACCCGCAGAGGAGGTGGAGTTGCCATCTTCTATAAAAAATCACTAAACCTAAAAAATATTCAAGTTACACATGAACTCGCTCTACCAGAAACCATTGTCTGCGAACTGTCCTTAAATACCACACTTCGCTTTCTACTATGTTACAGAGCCCCCGATTACGACATCACACATGCGAACAAGTTAGCCTCACTACTAACGTGGGCATCCTCCTACCCACACCCTTATTTTTCTTGGTGATCTCAACCTACCTCATATT
>QLTV01003269.1:327218-340289 GCA_003457575.1 Thermophis baileyi
TAATATGTTATTCCTGGTACGTGATGTTTTGTATACATACAAAGAAGCACTCTTGTGATCTTTGACTTTTATGCTTGCTGTCAAACATCAGCCATTTCCTCCTATCAGTGGTCCATGAAAGTACATCTATAGTATGTAGATAATAAAGTTGAAAAAGGTGAACAACATTTTTACAGAACTATAGATATGTTGAGGCTGGGTGTGACAAGGAATGGCTGGGAGGGGAGGGGAGGGGCCAGGCGAGGCACCCCTTGACGTGACATTGAGTTGTCCATGCCCACCCAGTCACATGACCATGAAGCCACGCCACCATCACATGACCATTAAGCCACACCCACAAAATAAGCCACGCCCACAGAACCGGTAGTAAATTTTTTTAGAACCCACCATGTTCATAAGACACTACAAACTGGATGCCTTCGCTTCAGCTGAAGTGGCCTTTGGCAGGCGGGTACTCCAGAAGGTGCATATAGTCTTGGGGACTCGGGACCAGACTGCTACCCACCCTTAGGACAGCTGGCTTTTGTATGTCCCATTCCTTGGATTCTCTGCTCAGCACAATGGAGAAGGGGTGTTGGTCTTATCTGATACGCTCCTTCTTGGTGTGCTGAGAGAGAATCCAACCCCACCCTGGTGACCGTCTGGTCCAAAGTCCAGGAGTGGCCAGATTCAGCACCAAAAATATGTCAAGTCAATCACGACGGCTTCATCAAAACTGGGCATGCGCAGGCAAAGGAGGCATGACCAAAGGATTTATTGACTTAGTTTCCGAGAGGCAGAAGAGCAGAGTTAACCCACTTGGACCCATTTCCCACAGAAAACAAAACACTGGGAGCCACAAAACCTGGGTGGGCATGGCCAACTCAATGTCACTCACTCCCACCCAGTCACATGACCCCCCCAACCACACTTACCCAGGTTTTGTGGCTCCCCGTGTTTTCTATGGGAAATAGGTAACTCCCTCTCTGTCTCTCTCCTTCTCATCTCTCTCTCTCTCTCTCTCCCTCTCATTTTCTGGGAAATAGGTATCTCCCTCTCTCTGTCTCTCTCCCTCTTTCATCTCTCTCTCTCCCTCCCTCCCTCTCATCTCTTTCTCCCTCTCTGTCTATATCCCTCTCTCATCTCTCTTTCTCTCTCTCATCTCTGTTTCTTTTTCTCTGTCTCCCTCTCCCTCCCTCCCTCTTATCTTTCTTTCTCTCATGTATCTTTCTTTTTCTCTCTACTTCCCTCTCTATCACCCTCTCTCTCTCCCTCTCATCCCTCTCTCTTTCATTTCTCTTTGTCTGTCTGTCTCTCTTTCTCTCATCTCTCTCTCTCTCTGTTTCTTTCTCTTTCTTTCTCTCCCCCCTCTCTGTGTCTCTCTCTATGTCTCTCTCTCTCTCTCTCTGTGTGTGTGTGTGTGTGTGTGTGTGCGCGCGCGTCGCTCTCTCCCTCTCCCTGTCTCTGTGTCTCTTCTCACTCTCTCGGAAAGCCCTGCAGCCCTGTGTGTTCTCTTTGGGGCTTTTCGCTACCCATTTTTCTTTCTTCCTTTTGGAAATCAGGGCTGGTGGAGGAATGAATGGCGGAGGCTTCCCTCCTCCTCCCCCTCCTCCCCCTCCTCCTCTCACGACCCCCTGGCTGGCTGTGGTGGGGCTGGGAGGGTGTGCATGAGAGGAGAAGGAGGGGGAGGGGGAGGAGGAGGAGGGAAGCCTCCACACTCATTTCTCCACCAGCCCGGATTTCCAAAAGGAAGAAAGAAAAACGGGTAGCGACAAGCCCCAAAGAGAGCATGCAGGGCTGCAGGGCTTTCCGAGAGAGTGAGAAGAGACACAGAGACAGGGAATGAGAGAGAGTCACACACACACACACACACACACACACACACACACACACACACACACACACACACACAGACAGACAGACAGACACATACACACAGAGGGAGACTGGCTGATGGGTAAGCGTCTTTGGCGAGGGCCAAATCGAGCCAAATCTGTCTTCCCCCCGCTCTCTCACTGCCTGACTGGTGGGAAATGGCGGGTGGCTACTTCCAGGAGAGAGAGAGAGAGAGAGAGAGAGAGAGAGAGAGAGAGAGAGAGAGAGAGCACTGCCAGGGGCAAGTGGGGCAGGGAATGAGCTCCAAGAGGAGGAGAGGATCCAGTCTTCCCCATTGTGAAGCGCAAGGTGCTGTGAGAGCAGCAGGCATGGAGGGGGTATTGGGTCTCCCCCCTGCTGGGCTGTTGTGCTCGGCGCTCGGCAGAGTAGGGGAGCGCTTCCCCATGCCTCCCCCTTCTTTCTCTTGGCCCCGTCAACAAAGGAGGAGGAAGGCCAGGTTTGGGGGTGGCCCCCACCCCACAAGATCTGCCCCTGCCATTCTCTCCCAGCAGTCTTTGCTGGTGGCAACAGCAAATGTACCAGGTGGAATGTTGTTGCCGTGCAAAGGCAAGTGCAGGGGTGCTTTGCTCCCGCACTAAGTCTCCGAGCATGCCACTGCCATGACAGGACGACGGCTCTTTTATCCCTCTGCTGCGACAGGGTGACAGGAAGCCACGGCAGAGGGCCCAAACAGCCGCACATGACTCTGGAGCTGCAGGTTGCCCACCCCCGGGCTAGATGAAACCCCAAGCCATGTTTTAGTCTATGAAAGCACGTAGTTCCTCCAGCTCCCTAGGGGTCATGGAATACAGTTTTGGCAACTTAGCCCCGGGGAGGATTTCAATGGTGCAGTCTGTGGGTCGATGGGGCAGAAGTTCATCCAAATCCTCTTCATTGAATTCTTTGGCTAGGTCCCTGAATTCTCTGGGGATGCCTCGCCACAGCCTGTCTTTCAGAGTGGTAGCTACTTCCTCCTTTGGCCCACCTCCCTGCTGCTGGCTGCCATCATCTGTTACCCCTCAGGGAAGCCTCAAAGTCTCTTTTTTCCAATCCACTCATGGGTACCAGCGCTTTAGCCATATAAGCCCCAAGACAAGAGGCCACTCCATTCCCGGCACCACTATAAAAATTAGAGTCTCGCAGTGGCTCCTCATGGTGAGTTCTAGTGGCTCAGTGGCAAATGTAGCTGGGACTCTGCCCGTGACCGATCTGTCAAAGTGGCAAAATGTGATTGAGTTCTTTAATTTTTTTAAAAATACTTTTTATTCAGAATTTTTCACATTTAAAATCACAATTCCACTAATACAGCTTTCCGTTGTCGGAATTTTTTCTTAATTCTATATTGTCCATTTGTAGGCCTGTTATTTATATACATATATCTACTCACATCTTATTTACTTCCTTATACGTTATTTACATTACTTCATATCCATTTATTTACAATACCTTTTTCCATTTTATTACATTTTGCTACAATCATTTAAACATTGATTTTACTTTTCTTTTCGAGCCAAATATACCATCTATTCCATGTTTTATAATACTGTGTTTCCTCTCTCTCTCTTAGTTCCATCGTTAATTTATCCATCTCCGCACATTCTAGCACCTTTTTAATAATCATTGTATTTGAGGGTGTCTTCTCTTCCAATTTTGTGTGAATATTATTCTTGTTGCTGTAATTATATGCTGTATAATATAGTAAATTTCTTTGTTCATATTTTCTTTTATTATTCCCAATAAAAATAATTCTGGCCTCATTTCAATTTTTTGTTCTTGTTAGAGAATTTTTTATTCTGTTGTAGAAAAAATAAATCAGAAACTCTCACAGTTGACTGCATTTTGCTGAATCAAATAACTTCTTTATAATCATATCAAAATATTTACAGTACCATACATTCTTCTTTACAGCAACATAGCATAATGAAGTCTTCACACAGAGAGATACAGAGACAGACCCGAGACTGGAAAAACACGTCCAGCTCCTGGCTTAATTCCTTTTGCACAGACTCAGTAGCACTTTACTCACATTGGCTGACTGAGTTACCACATGACTCTTCCTGCTCATGAATATTCCAACAGTTCTGTTATTTCCTCAATCCATTTTTTAATTTTTGCCCAATATTCCCTCGCTCTGGGGCACGTCCACTACATGTGGTAGAACGTCCCTTGCAAATGGTTGCATTTCCAACAGTTGGGTGATATAGTTGGGAACATTTTGGCCAATCTGGCTGGTGGTAAATGCCATCTATAAAACATCTTATAAATATTCTCCTTATATGCAGCCGACATTGTCAATTTATAATTTTTTCCCCATATTTTTTCCCAATGCTCTAATTCAATATTATACCCAAATTTTTTGGCCCAAACTATCATTGTTTCATTCACCGTTTCCTCTTCCATTTTAAATTTTAGCAAGCAGTTGTACATCTTAGTAATCATTTTTTCATCCGTCCCTGTTAATATTTTATCAATTTCTTGTTGCTCATTTTGAAACCTGTATTGTTCCGAATCCTTTTTATATCTTGTTTGAATCTGTATGTATGGCCACCAGTCTATTTTAATTCCCTGTGATTGTAATTCCTGATTTGATTTCAATTTCCCTTGTTCATCTAACTGTTCTTTATCTTATTTAAATCTATGACATTAGGGTAGACCAATGCTTCCATTGTTGATACCCATCTGGGAATTTTGACATAAAAAATTCACTTGATTTTCATCCAGACATGAAGCAATGCATCTCTCACCTGATGTCTTTGGAAATATTTATGCGCTTTGTTCTTTCCTTCCCAGAGAAAAGTATGCCAGCCCCGTTGTAAGTCATGCCCTTCTATAGATAATATTCTTTTATTCTTTAACGTTACCACTCTTTGAGCCATGTTGCCGCTGCTGCCTGATGATACAGTTCCCAATCTGGGAGGCCAAATCCCCTTTCAATCTAGAGTCCCGTAGGAGTTTTCGTTTTATTCTTGCTTTTTTCCCCTGCCAAATAAATTTTAAAGTTGTTTTATTTAATTCTTCAAAAAAAAATAGTTTTATTGGAATCGTTTGGAATAGGTATAGAATTTTGGGTAAAATATTCATTTTAATAGTGGCAATTCTTCCCACCAAGAATAGCTGTAATTTGGCCCAATTTTCCAAATCCTTTTGAATCTGTAATAGTAGTTTTGTATAATTGTCTTCTTTTATAGAAGAGCATTTTGCTGACAGCCAAATTCCCAAATATTTTGCTTTTTTAACTATTTGAAATTCTAAGAGCCTCTCTAATTCCCCATTCTGTCCCTGTGTAAGGTTTTTGGTTATTATTTTTGTTTTATCTTTATTTATCTCACCCGGCTCAAGGCTGACTCAGCCTTCCATCCTTCCGAGGTGGGTAAAATGAGGACCCAGATTGTTGGGGGCAATATGCTGACTCTGTAAACCGCTTAGAGAGGGCTATAAAAGCACTATGAAGCAGTATATAAGTTTAAGTGCTATTGCTATTGCTATTATTTTTAACCCTGCCACCTTTCCAAACTCCTGTATTTCCTGGATTAGTATTTTCCCTGTTTCCAACGGATCTTCAATTATAAACGCCATATCGTCAGCAAATGCCTGTATTTTGTACTCTTCTAATTTTTAGCCCTTTTATATCCTGATTTCCCCTAATCTGTTTTAATAGGACTTCTAATGAGAGAATAAATAATGGTGATAATGGACATCCTTGCCTAACCCCTTTATTTATGCTGACTTTCTCTGTTGGGTCTCCATTTAGTATTATTTTTGCTGTTTGGTTTGAATATATTGCCTTAATCATTTTAGTAAATTTTTCTCCAAATTTCATAATGCCTAATTGTGTAGTAAGAAACTGCCAATTTAAATTGTCAAAAGCTTTTTGTGTGTCAACCAATATTAATATTAATGTTTTTCTGGGTGGGCTTCATAATATTCTATTATGTTCAATATAATTCTTGTGTTGTCCCTTATCTGTCTTTTAGGTAGGAAACTGTTCTGATCTGAATGAATAATTTTGTTTAATATTTTTTAAGTCGTTCCGCAATAATTGTCACATATTTTATAATCAGCATTTAGCAGCGAGATTGGCCTATAGTTCTGAATTTTTTGATTATCTGTGTCTTCTTTGGGAATTAGTGTTATGAGTGCCTGAGTCCAAAAATTTGGCATTTTAGCTCCTTCTAATACCTCATTAATGAAGTATTATCTAATACCTCAGAAATGAAGCAGAAGTAAGCATGGTTTCAGTTGAAGTCATTTTGCAGGTTGACACTGTTTCTTTGCCTGCTCCCAGTAAGTGGTGAGAGCAGAGGGAGAGCAGGACGAGCGTGTCCTGCTTGGCTTCTTTGACTCACCAAGGCTACCTGCCATTTCTGGAGTGGCGGGCAGCCTCTATGAGTCTCTTCCAAAGGCTACCAGGCTTGGTGCAGAAAAGTGTTTGCATGCCAATGGGAGGTTTGGGGCAGTGAAATTGCATTGCTTCAAGCTTCCAGTTGCCATGCAAACACTTTTTGCACACAAACTGGAAACTTCTGGGTGCCCTGATCTTGCGGGTCTTCAGGTACCCATTCTCATCCTCAAGCACTTAGCTAACGAAAATGGAGCCCCAGAGGGATGCGCACTCCCCTCCGGGGCTCCATTTTCATTGGCAAAATCCTTGAGGAAAGGCCTCTGCCATTGTAACCGGAGGCCCAGAGGGACACTCACATCCCTCCCGGCCTCCATTCTCAGAAGCAAAGATGGCAAAGGGCTTGGCAAATGGAGGGAAAGCTTCAATGTTTTAGGCTTTCCCTCCATTTGCAAAGCCTTTTGCCCCGGATCTTGTCCAGGCCTCCGTTTGCAGAGAACAGAGGCCTAAAGTACCATGAGATCACGTGAGAGCAGTACCGTGAGATCTCGCTTTAGGCTTCCATTCTCTGCTAACACACTGAAGGCCTGAACCACCAAAACAGGCCAAGAAACCAAAGGTTCCTTTGATCTTCGCAAGATGAGTATCCACAGGCCTAGTGCCTATGGAGACCCAGCTGGGGGGGGGGACTAGGGGCAATAGGCAGGGCAAATGTTGCAGTGCCTCTGCGGTCATTCATAAGGGTAAATGACTGCCATGATTTTCGTAATTTCAGAACTTGTTTGTAAACACTAAGGGGGCACTTATCCCATAACTTCGAACGGGCGCTAAGTGAATGTTCATAACTTGAGGATTACCTGTACTACATCCGGTTTTGGTCACCACATTACAAAAAAAGATGTTGAGACTTTGGAAAAAGTGCAAAGAAGAGCAACTAAGATGATTAAAGGCCTAGCGACTAAAACATATGAAGAAAGGTTGCAGGATTTGGGTTTGGCTAGTCTAGAGAAAAGAAAGACTAGGAGGGTCATGATAGCAGTATTCCAGTATTTGAGAGGCCACAAATAGGAGGGGGTTAATTTATTTTCCAAAACATCAGAGGGCAGGACAAGAAATAATGGATGGAAACTAATCAAGGAGAGAAGCAACCTGGAATTAAGGAGAAACTTCCTAACAGTGAGGACAAGAGACTGGACAGTCACTTTTCTGAAATGGTATAGGGTCTCCTGCTTGAGCAGGGGGCTGGACTAGAAGACCTCCAAAGTCCCTTCCAGTTCTATTCTTATTAATTGATTGATTGATTGATTGATTGATAGGTATTTTATATATTTGAAGGATTGAATCAAATTTCCTTAGGAATGTTTATCTCCCTAGAAACCTAAAAACATAGTAAATATCTGAATAATCTTTAAATGAATAATACATCTTTAAATAATTATCTGATAAAATCTGTTTTTACTAAATTACAATTTTAATAGAAATAAAATTAGATACAAATATATCAGATTTTTAAAAATAGTCTAGCATGCCACAGCATTTACACAATCAAATAACTATTGGATAACTAAATTTGTTTAGTAGTTCATACATCATGTTTGACAGTTATTTATGAGCAGATTTTCTGTGATAATTATAGTTCAAGTAGGTTTAAATAGGTGAAACCATGCTCAGGGTATGGAACATCTATTCACTGTTTTTTTTCCAACTACCACTCATTATTTTTCTCAGTATTACTAGATATTATGGTCAGAGTTAGGGAAGAAACATAAGTTTTTGTCTAATTACCATCACGTTTTCTTTCCAGAATCCTTTCCATTTTTTTTTCTTAGAGAGTTTCTATATTTCATTCATTACTATTCTCATTCATTACTAGTCTGGGGTTAGGCTTATGATTCCATTTTGCTTTTTCTTAGCAGATTCAATTTTGTTCTTCTTAGCAGAATAGCTACCCTGTTTCCCCCAAAATAAGACATCCCCTGATAATAAGCCCAATCGGGCTTTTGAGTGCATGGCAATAAGGCCAAGCACTTATTTCAGGGTTCAAAAAATATAAGAGAGGGTCTTATTTTTGGGGAAACACGGTATATTTACTCACCTATAGATTTAAGATGGCAGCGATAGCAAAGGCAACACTTCACTTCAGGTTGAAGTGAATGCAAAGTTAAAAGGGTTTTAAAGAAGTAAATGTTTAAGAAGTAAAGGAAGGAGAAAGAGGGAACAGGGAGCAGGAGGAGAAGTTTAAGAAATGAAGAAAGAGGACAGGAGAAGGAGGAAGGAGGAAGATGGGGAAAGCAGTGGCAGCAGTAACAGCAACAGGTGACTAGCTGCTTCAAGCACGCAACTGGCTAGAGCAAGCAGCAGAGCATCAGTGACCAGCAGGCATTGGAGATCAGCAGGGCCAGTGACTGGCTAGCAAGCAGAGGCACAGAGGAGCAACCAAGGTGATTGGTGAGCAACTGCTGAGGCTGGCGAACAGTGAACTAGCAGAGTTGCGGAGGAGTGATCCAAGCGAGCAACTGACCAGAGCAGAATGAGCATCAGCAAACAGCAAAGGTGCAGAGGAGTGACAAGGCCAACTGGCAAGAAGCTGCTGAGGCTGGCAACCAGTGAGCAAGAAAAGGAATGGAAGAATGACCAAGTGTGTGCTACCGGTAGCAAGTGGAGGCAGTTAGTATAGTTAGTCCTTGACTTACAATTCATTTACTGAGTGTTCAAAGTCAAAACAGCACTAAAAATGATTTATGATTGTTTTTCACAGATATGACCATTGCAGCATCCCTATGATCAAAATTCAAGTGATTGGCAACTGGCATGTATTTATGACAGTTACATTGTGCTGGAGTCATGTGATCACCATTTGTAACCTTCCCACCCAGTTTTCGACAAGGGGAGAAGAAAGGTTCACTTAACAACCACATGATTCATTTAACAACTACAGTGTTTTGCTTAACTGGAGCCATGGTGGTGCAGTGTTGCAGGCTAATTCAGCTCACTGCCAAGAGTTCGATCCTCACTGGCTCAAGGTTGACTCAGCCTTCAATCCTTACGAGGTTGGAAAAATGAGGTCTCAGTTTGTTGGGGACAATATGCTGACTCTGTAAACCACTTAGAGAGTGCTATAAAGCACTATGAAGCAGTATATAAGTGCTATTGCTATTAACCATTATGGCAAAAATGTCATAAAATGAGTGTCAGGTCCCATTGATCTCTATAGGGACGTTGCCATTCTGGTGGGAGGGGGGAGGATTTTGGGTTATGCTTGCATGGGGTTTTCTTTGTTCCTTTTCTCTGCTTTGATATTTGGGATGTGGGGAGGGGGAAAAAGAATGTGCCATCTGTTTTGTCTCACCACCAGAGGAGGGAGATTGTGGCGCCTGGGAACTGCCTGTTGTTGTTGTTGTTGTTGTTGTTGTTGTTGTTGTTGTTGTTGTTGTTGTTGTTGTTGTTGTTGTTGTTGTTGTTGTTGTTATTATTATTATTATTATTATTATTATTATTATTATTATTATTATTATTATTATTATTATTATTATTATTATTATTATTATTATTATTAATTAATTAAATTTGTATGCCGCCCAACTCCCAAGGGACTCTGGGCGGCTCACAACAATATAAAAAACCATTAAAAGAAACCATAATAAAAACAGTTAAAACAGTTAAAAACTCATACATACCGTTTCATGGCCGGACCTCGCCAATTACAGAGGCGAGATCAACAGCCCCAAGCCTGCCGGAAGAGCCAGGTCTTCACCGCTTTCCGGAAGGCCAGCAGGGTGGGGGTGGTCCGGATCTCAGGGGGTAGCTGGTTCCAGAGGGCCGGAGCAGCCACAGAGAAGGCCCTCCCCCGTGGGCCCGCCAGCCGGCACTGTTTAGCTGATGGTTATCACCTTCTCAGCCTGACGGGGAGAGTTGGTGGAAGTTCAACGGGGAACAAAGTGAGTGCTGTGGAAAAGGGAGCCGGGTGGGCGCGGGCTTTGGGCACATGCTGAAGTGATGGCTGGGAGGAAAAAGGGTGGGGTGAGGGGAAGGTCGGTGGGTTTGTGCCATTCCTTGAGTGCAGCAAGTCTGGAGGGTGACACGTGTGGCATCTGGGGCTGCCGGGGGTCTCCCGGCAGAGAGGCGGGAGCGGGGCAGGAGTTTGCAGGCGAGGGGAATGGATGGATGGATGGATGAGAAGCAGATGAGCATCAAAAATGCTGGGGAGATTCCCACCTTTGATTGCCCCGGTTGCTGGGTGGTGGCGTGGCGTGAAGAGCAACTGGTTGCGCATGTGAAGTTGCGGAAGATGCCAGAAATGAGTCTTTGTGAGACTCAAAACAAATGAGAGAGAGAATGGGGAGAGAGAAAGAAAAGAAAAGGGAGAGGGAAAGGGAGAGGGAGAGAAAAAAGAAATGAGAGGGAGGGAGGGAGAGAGGACGAAAAGAAAAGAAAGAGAGAGGGATGGAGGGAGAGAGGGAGAGAAAATGAGAGAGAGAAAAAGGGAGAAAGAGAGAGAAATGAGAGAGAGAATGGGGAGAGAGAAAGAAAAGAAAAGAGAGGGAGAGGAAATAGAGAGAAAAAGAGAGAAAAACAGAAATGAGAGGGAGAGAGGGAGAGAAATGAGAGACCCATTTCCCACACACAGGGAAACCACAATTGCAAACCCTAAACCCATACAAAGGGAAACCACAATGCTCATGTATGGTACAATCAATTTATTCAAATTCAACAATTTATTCAAAGTCAACAAATGTTTCAAACTCAACAATTTATTCAAATTCAACAATGGTGAGTGGTGGCTGAATCCCAGACTACCATGCCTCTTTGGCCACCTCGCACAACAAGTAGGAGCATTAGCTCCACCCACTTCCTGATAGTTCCTTGGGTGCACCAGGCCTTTTCAGTTTCAAGGACATAAATCCCTGAAACCCTTTCAATTTTTTCCTTCTTTCCCTTGGTGATTATTAGAGGTGGGACTTTGCTTCCATCCAGCCGAATAGCCAATATGCGCATAACATGTGCACTTTCATATCCCGTGGAGGGAATATAAATCGATGTGGCACCCCTCTGATCAATTGTTGTTTGAACTCCTTGGCCCATAAACACTGCAGTTTCGTCCATGGCGATCATATTGGAGAGCTGGTACTTGGAAAAGTCAATGCAATCAACAAAGGACTTGAATGCAAGTGCCCGTTTCACAAGTTCAGCATCTTCCAGCTTGAACAGTGAGGTGGATCTCCTCAGAGACAGTTCATGTCGCTGAAGGAAGCCATCCAGCCAGTGTTGAGAGGCTTTGAATTGTTCCTGGGTAATTTCCAACTGTGGTGCCATTGCAAGGGCAAATGCTTGAATATCAGCCCTGCGTACAACCAAGGCCTTTGCTCTCCTGTCAGCAATCCATTCAGAGATGCTGTCTTCAAGTTCAGGAAATAATGGTTGCCGACCTGATCCACACTTGCGCTTCTTACCATTTCCCTCCTGCACCTGTTGACTTAGGTTATCGTACTCTACTCTCCATTTTCGGACCATACGGAGATCCAACATCTTCTCTTTGCAGAAAGCTGTCAGATTCTTGCCCTAAGAATCCTCCACGATTCCTTTCTTGAATTCCACAGATTAGCTTTTTCTTTTTGAACTCATCTTGTCTGGGGGTCAAAATAAAAGATCATTAAATTCATTAATCCAAAACCCTGGGGGTGTGGTGGTTGGGATTTGGCATTGTGGTTTCCCTGCGTGTGGGTTTAGGGCAGGGGTCTGCAACCTTAAACACTCAAAGAGCCATTTGGACCCGTTTCCCACAAAACCTTTTTCTCTCTCTCAGAGAGCCGAGGTGGCGCAGTGGTTAGAGTGCAGCACTGCAGGCTACTTCAGCTGACTGCTAGCTGCAGTTTGGCGGTTCAAATCTCACCGGCTCAAGGTTGACTCAGCCTGCCATCCTTCCGAGGTGGGTAAAATGAGGACCCAGATTGTTGGGGGCAATATGCTAACTCTGTGAACCACTTAGAGAGGGCTGTAAAGCACTATAAAGAGGTATATAAGTCTAAGTGCTATTGCTATTGCTATTGCTATTTCCCTCCCTCCCTCCCTCTCATTTCTGTTTTTCTCTCTTTTTCCTCTCCCTCTCCCTCCCTTTCTCTTTTCTTTTCTAACAACTGCAGTTATTCACTTAACAACTGTGGCAAGAAAAGTCATAAAATGGGGCAAAACTCACTTAACAAATTTCTCACTTAGCAACATAAATTTTGGCCTCAATTGTGATTGTAAGTTGAGGACTACCTGTAACTCCTCAATGGAACTTACCACTTTAACCACACTGATAAGACCACACACCAAGGCATAAAAAAGATGTTTAGACTCCCAAGAACTCAGAGAAGAGCAACAAACAAGATTAGGGGCTGGAATCTAAAACATGATGAACTGAGACCTGGGTATGTCTAGTCTAACAAGAAGGAGTAGGGTTGACATGATAGCAGTCTTCCAATATTTGAGGGGCTGCCACAAAGAAGAGGGGGTCAATCAATTCTCCAAAGCACCTGAGGGCAGTACAAGAAGTAACAGATAGGGAGAGAGGGCGTGGTTTCTTCCCGTGCCAGACGCTCCCGCAGAAGCTCTGCGGGGCGTCGAACTTTCGGCAGCTTGGGGGCTTCAGATTAATCCGTTCCGAAGTCAGAATTCTCCTGGAGGGAGAAGGAAGAAGGGAGGACTCTGCCAGGACTCCTGAAGGGTGTGGCAAGCCCCTAGGGAGACTGGCACAACCTCTTGACCGGCAGCCGCAAAGGGACGGCTATGATAGCCGCCATTAGCGGGAGGAGCCACAAACAGCAGGATGAAATTGTGGCCGTACGTTGAGGACTACCTCTAGAGTATTGGTAAGGTATTATATCAAAGGTATAATA
>QLTV01003270.1:0-19992 GCA_003457575.1 Thermophis baileyi
TCACGATCTGGGGACCAATCCCGGGCCGCCCCTGGGGAGGAAGCCTGAATAAACTGGGCACCCTCCTGGCAAGAAACCTTAGGTGCTCTCGCCAGCTCCAGTTGACGCTGGGCCTTGGCGAATTCTTTTTCCAAAGATTTAAAACAGCGTTCAGCATCCTTAAGGGCAGCTGAAGAGGCCTTAGTAGAAGAAGGGTCCTTAGCCCTGGCGGATCTAGAGGCAGTCTTAGAGGGCAACTCTCTAGTAGAGGCCCCTCCGGTCTCATCACCTGATGTAGTGGAAGCAATTGCAGCTGACGCTGAAGATGACTTGGAAGCCATGGCGAATCCGCTGAAGGTGGAATGCAGGTGGGGCAGAAACTGCAGCCTATTCAGATCTTCTGTACTGGTTCTACCTGAGCCCAGGTGCAACAACACAATGGAGTAATATCCCTGGGGATAGTGACTCCAGTCAATCAGTCCTGAGAATCTGGATCCAAAATGTGGTATAAGCCAATGAGTAATACCCCGGAGGGCAGGGACTCACAAATACGCCCCACAATGTGCTAGAGCAGAAGGTGGCAGTCAGAAAACCACGCACCCCCAGAATCACAAGCTGGTCTGAAGAAAGACGCTGCTGCTGTCTCCCCAAACAGACACCCTGAGGCACTAAAATGGCGACCGGCAATAAGAGCTCCGCCTCTGCCTCTCCGTGCCACACAAGCAGGCAAAAAAAATTCAGGGGAAAAGAGAGCCTCTGATAGGTTGCTCTTCAGGGCTGTTTAAAAGAGCGTGAAAATTCCGGTGGCCAAAATGGCGACCGTTACTTGCCGGCTTTCAATTAGCCCCCAAAATGGCTACCGGAGCTCCCCCTCGCTCCGATAAGTAGCTGAGCTTCCAAGACACACAAGTTGCAGCCTCACAGAGAAGAAAAAAGGAGTAATGCCCCTGGGGACAGTGACTCACGTAGCTGCCGGCTTCAAGATAGCTCCCAAAATGGTGACTGGAGCTCTCCGTAGCTCCGACAGACAGCTGATCGCAAAAAGCCGATCCAAGCAGTCACTGCCTCTCTTGGAGTAAAGCCCCTGGGGACAGTAACTCCTTCCCTGCAGAACAAACAGTGTACCCCGGAGGGCAGGGACTTCTGCAGCCTCAATCAATCCAATCCAGAAGCTGAGCCTTCAGCTGACCGAAGACACAGAAATCCTGCAGCAGACACTTAATCAGTGAGCTGTCATACCCAGCAGGAAAGCAAAACCAAGTACAAGTCCAAAAAAAAATCCAAGTAATAGTAAAAGTTGCTAAGAGGAAAAAATTACATGTCCCATTAGCTGACTGGGTTAAAAGAACTGGCCCACAATGCATCGGGTGGAACAGAGGAGGCGTGGCCACACATATTTTAACTCAGTCCCAAGCAACTGACAGAGGTTAATATCCCATCCTTGGACTCTCAAGCAGCGCACTGGAGAATCAGACAATCTCTGGAAAAGTCTAATGGTCACTATTCACAATCTTAAATAATAAGGTTGGTGTAAAACCCTTTATTGGTTTTGACTCAAGCAAATGGGAAATATATCTTCATATTCTGCTGGAATTAAATAATCACAAATCAAGTAACATAAATCCCAAATAGTCATGAATCAAGTAGAATGAATCTTAAGTCAAATGTATCTGCCACAGAAGTACAATCTGTTATAGACAAGACACTGGATTAATATTCAAGAAAGTATGTTCTTTAACTCTAAATCCTTAACTTAGAGCAATCAGTAATTCACAAAATAATTTTACAGTCACTTAGTAAAAATTATCTAGGATCCACAAAGTATAGAAATATTTTTGAAACATAAATATAGGTCCTTAAAGAAAATAACAGTTGCACAAAAGTCATTTACTGTTTCAAGCATTAATAATTAAGTTTTCTATGTAGGCAATATCACTTCAATATTACTGCAGTTAAATTACTGCAGTAATTTAACATGCAATTTAAACTACATAAAAACTTTATTACAGCATATTTTCCCAAAATAAAAACATTTGCTGGTAAATGATAGATATGATAGATTGGACTTTAAAATTTTGGCAAACAGACCAAAACAATTATTTGTTTCTTTTAATATGAAGGATACATGATTTGCTTCAAATACTTTAAAAAAACCCTATATCATGGATAAATCCACCAAGACTTACCTGTTCTTTGAGATAGCAGAGACGATCTAGAAGTATCAACACCTCTATGCAAGGTCCTAGAACAACTTTCAGCTGAAAATTTAAACACAACTGAATCACATTTCTAAAACATATACTCAAGAAGAAAGAAATACTACCTACAACACAGATTTAGATTTCTTATTTAAATATTTGAAGGTAAATTCTCCTATGATCTCATTACTTCAAGGATATTAATTATTAGAAAAGTATGAATCAGCTCCAATCCAGTTCAAAATGTTGATCTCATTTGGATTGTTAGTTTAATTCATAAAACCAAGGCTATTTAAGAAAGGGCTTTTAGAAATAGATAAAAGACATTATATTCTCAATTAGATTCGAAAAGTTTAGTTGACTGGGAGAGTCAACTGAATGATTTTTTCATCAAACCTCTCCAAAGGATACAAAGCAGGATTTTCAAAGTGGCTAGGCCAAAACAATTTTAACTGCTGTCAAAAAGATATATTTGGTAAAGCAGGGTTTGTCCATAATTATTAGCTATTTAATATAATTATGTAAATGTTGTACAATTATTTTGTAACTGGACATAAAAACATCTACAATATTTTTGTTTCAGGAAAATTTCTGAAATCATTTTTGGCATTTATTGTTTTACTACTGAACAGAAAATTACTACATTTTCCTACCAAATCTATTGAAGAACATGGAATATTTATCTTTACAAACAAACTGTGTATTATCTTGCCAATTCCATTTTATTGGACATCTTTAAAAAAAGAAGCATAATCTTGGTCAAAGTCTATGAAAGGTATTAAGTATGGTATCTGTTACTTAGTAGCTCTGAGGTGTAACTCAGCATGAAAAACATTTAAGTGGCAGCAATTTTGTTCAAAGTTGAACAAAGTAATGTATTAAAAGGAGAAAAAAACATTCCTAATACTTATCTGACTAGCAAAAGAATCTTCATATGTTCTGAATGAGTGTTAATATAATTTTGGAACAGAATATGCTCCTAGTTAAAGGTTATTTGGTTTGTTTCTTTCTTTACAGAAAATATCAAATACAAACTGACCTACTTCATCATAAAACGTTAGCACAAGTGTTATTCATGCCATGCTAGCAAAAATATCCCAATATTTCAATGTTACCATATTAAAAGCTTCCAGTTCATTCATTCTGTGCTTGTATTTTTCAAGGTATTCCAATACGAGGCTGTCTGAAATCTGCAACAGCAAGAACATTGATGATGGCAACTAACATTTGCCTGAGACATATGCTAAAATTATTTTTATAATTAAAACAGTTCAAAAATAAAACAATTATTTTACAATCAACATTTTCTAATTTATTATAATGGCTTCTCAAACTTTTTTCAAACACACAATACATAAGGAACTATATTTAAAGTGTTCAAAAAACAGTCCGGTTTTAGTATCTGAAAATATATCGTATCAGATCATGAAGACATTAATCTGTGAGCATCTTTAAAACATGCAGCAATTATTACAAATCAGTGCAACTTTATCAAGTCTTACCAGAATGTTCCCATGTCACTATTTTTTTTAAAAAAATCAGGTAATTTTCTGAATATTCAATGAACATAGTAATAGTAATTTATAAACTGAGTATGAAATAGTATAGCATGACTGTAAAAAAAGGAAATGCAATTTTAAGCCACATTAATAGAAGCATAGTTTCTTATTAAACGCTTAAATCAACAATCAGTTTGAAAATCTGTGGCTAGACCTCAGTGCCTGATTAGATTCATGAAGCATGAACAGTGATAAAACTAGTGCAATGAAAGTATTGCTGTTTTAACCATTTACCTGTACTACCTCAGAGCATATACTATATATACTGTATGGTTGTATACAGTTTTGAAACTCTTTTTCAGTGAATAACTCAGATTCAAAATTTAAAAACTAAAAGCAAAGAGCAAAAAGCTTTCATGTATTGATCCAATAATAACAGTCAAAGAATGTGCTGCTGTTCCATCTCCATCTCTTAATTTGCATTGATTTTATCTGGAAATTATAATTTTAGCCAAATTTCTAGGTTAGAAGCAAATGATGGTTTACACCAGTGGTGAAATCTAAAAAAATTTCCTACCGGTTCTCTGGGTGTGGCTTGGTGGGCATGGCTTGGTGGGGTCATGTTACTGGGTGGGCGTGGCTATGTCATGTGACTGGGGGATTAAAAGACAGAAACTCACTTTAACAATGTCCTGCTGGAGCAGGGTTGGACTAGATGACCTCCAGGTCCCTTCCAGCCTTGGATTATCCTCTGAAGCTGCGTCTAGTGCCAGGTTTGTAGTCCTTCCTTCCTTCCTCTCCTTTTTCCCTCCCTCCCTCCCTCCCTCCCCCCCCCTCTCCCTCCCTCCCCCTCTCCCTCTCCCTCTCTCTCTCTCTTTCTTTCTTTCTTTTTCAGGAAAGCCTGCTGGGAGCAAAAACAGACCACCCCACCCCCCTGTTTTTGGCCTACACCCGTTTTTGGCCTAGCAGGCTTCAGGGGGGAAAAAAAGTTCCAAAGATCAGCTGTGTGACGCTCGATCGTCGGAACTTTTTTAAAAACTTTTTTTTAGTATTTTTTACTACTGATATAACTGATCTGCTCAAACATGGAGGGATAGAAAACAAGTTACACAGGAAGGAAAGAACATGATGACTGAATCCATTCTTCTTGGACATCTAAGAACTGTCCACTATGCCTAAACTAGCAGATGTAAACTTCAATGAATGATCTTTTCATACAACGATATAATACCTTCTGAAGAACTGAAGGAGAACCTTGTATCTCCAAATTACTAAAACTTCAGAATGTAAATACAAGGTTACATGCAATTTTATCAAGAAGTTGCCATAGTATGTTCACATAAAAGAGGTCATCAACTCTTGACAGTGAAAAAATACCAATAATAAAAGTCCATGCTTATTTGATCTTGAATGTTTATCTACCAGAGATTTGTTCCTTCTTCTCCAACACCTTACTAAATTTTCAGTTTGCTTACTTTAAACTGAAGTCTGTAGTTTGTCAGATGATTCGTGTAGCTATTACAGCTGTTAAAACTGTCAGATTAAACTGAAATTTGGCACTGGGATCATGAACATTGCATGTGAGTTTATATTTAAAGTACAGTTATCCTTGAAATATTGCATAAATAAAAGATTTTACAGCTATGCTATCAGACTTTCATAATCTCACTTGACAACGAAACTACATTGTCTTGTACACACATGCCTGATAAATACTTTTACTGAAACGCTTATTATAATTTAGATTATCTATTTGCATTAAAACTCAAGCTAATAAGAAGCAGGGAAACCAAATTCTAAACAGCTGCAAATAATTTCATACTAAAGTTTTCTTGACAATAGGTTCCATTGAATTTGACCAGGCTTATATCTGAGTAAACTATTGCTAGAATTGCACCATTGCTATTGAAGAAAATTTCACCAGCAAAAACTGAAGGTTTTTTTTTTTTTAATTTCAGCTGTTTCTCATTAATTAGTTCTAGAAATGTATATGAATGTGTATATAAAATACTGTGCAGGACCCAGCTTCAATAAAGTAGATATACAGTAATTCCTGCTGAAAGGCCAATTTGTATCTTATATACTTAATAAAAGCCATTGTTACTGCTGAGTTACCAGACAAATAAGTGAAAGATAACATTCTCTTCCCTGAGATTTCATCTATTCCCTGAATTTGAGATAGTTTTAACATATAGTTTTTTAAAATGTCTAAGTAGTGTACGGGTATGAAGTCTGAGTATGTGACTATTTTAGTTATATGCACTTTGGCTAAATACTATGAGGCCAAAGATACAGTATATCAAGATATTTCATCATGAATAAATGATGCTATCTACAGTATGTTCTTTAATAGTAATTCCAAAGGAGGGGGGGGAAGAAAAGTTGCATGGATGGATCCTCCTTATGGGTCATATAGTAACTTGTCTCTCTGGCAAAAATGTTGTGGGTATCATACAATACAAATAGGCTGTAAGATAGGGCTAGTGAGAAGTTAATAGCTATGGGCATATTGCAAAGATGGGCATATTGCAAAGATGAGATTGTGCTATCAACATGTACAGATAGATTATTCTAGATAGTTTAAATGTTTTAGGACAATCTATGTATAAAAATAAGTCAAAATTTATTTACAAATATTCTTTTTCACACTGTAACCACATTTAAAATTTGCAATACCACAATATATTAAGTCATTGCTAAAACAAATGTTGATATCATAACTTGCTTCATGAACACTTATTCCAATATGTATATTTTGCAAATCTCTTTTTTTAGTAGACCATGTTTCATAACAGATTATGGTAGCAAAACTCATATTCACATTACAGGCTGCTAAACTAAAAGAAACATAGGAATTTCCTGTTCTTTAAAATATCATCACACCTGTTTCTTGTTTACTACCGCTTATCAAAGTGAATTTACCTGTTTTCTTGTATTTGATATGATCAATTGACTAATCAATAAGGTATACTATTATTACTGTTACTACTACTACTACTGTCTCCTTGTGATTTGACAGAGAAGCAGAAAGACTTCAAACTGTAAAAAAATATTGATAAATGCTTATTTAAATTTTCATTGAAATTTTCAATTTTCATTGAAATTTTCATTGAAAATACATGTTGCACTGGCATGGGATATGCAATGTCCCAACATTTTCTGTAATTGCTGTTTTAGCATCATTTATCCATGACATTTTACTTTTTAATTACAGTAGATTAAATGCAGAGTGGGAAAATATTCCTCAGATAAATAGCAATAGAAATAGCACTTAGACGTATATCCCACTTCATAGTGCTTTACAGCCCTCTCTAAGTGATTTACAGAGTCATCATATTCCCCCCAACAACCTGGGCCTTCTTTTATCGACCTTGGAAGGATGGAAGGCTGAGTCAACCTTGAGCCGTTGAGAATCAAACTCCTGGTGTGAGCAGTGAGTTAGCCTGCAGTACTGAATTCTAACCACTGCGCCACCATGGCTCTTATAAACCGTAAATATTAATCTGGCAATGACTATTATATGTAACTTAGATTTAATTGACAGCATTTACAAAACTACATGTTCTCCTTGATCTCAGCATAATTTATATTACCAAACAAATCACTGAAATAATCTACAGTGTGTTCACTATATGAATTTCAATTTATAACCAGATATTTACCTTTGATTCATCTAGTTCAAGCTTTTTCAAGGAAATTCTAACATAATCCAAAAATGAAGATGATTTAGAATATACTTTTCCAATATTACGATCACTGAAATGACAAATTTCTTTTGTTATTTTTCCAACATCAGAGTCCTTCGGGAGTTGGGCGGCATATAAATTTTATAAAATAAAAATAAAATAAATCACACACAGAGAGACACTCAGTCCATGAAGAACAATTCTGCAGTCTTTTGAAGAACTGTCTTGGCTTGCCTGGTTTACAGTACCTGAGATGTAATATGGGCTGTAACTCACTGGCCTCTTTTTCTTTCTTTCTCTCTCTCTCTCTCTCTCTCTCTCTCCCTCTCTCCCCCTCCCCCCACCTCACTCTCTGTCTGTGTATACACATACACGTCACATACACGTACACACAGAGAGAGAGATTTAGTACCTGGCCAGTTCTGATAGTATGAAACAGATACTAGTATGAAATTCTGGAGAATCACTGCCATTTTCACTCAGTACAAGCTAGCTTCCTATCATTTTATCAGCTAGCCTACAGGAGGGGTGAAATGCTCCCGGTTCGCTCGTACCTGTCGGTCGCTGTAGAGCCGGTCGCCAAGGTAGCGCGAGGCACCGCCCACCCACCCGGACGCTGCCATTTGGGTTCTTTTACCCTCTGCGCATGCACAAAGCGTTCTGTGCATTCGCAGAGGGTAAAAGAACCCAAATGGCGGCGTCCGGGCAGGTGGGCGGCGCCTCGTGCTACCTTGGCGACCGGCTCTATGGCAACCGACAGGTACGAGCGAACCGGGAGCATTTCACCCCAGCCTACAGTTGTGCTGACTAAAGGATTGTAGCATTGTATATACTAAAGGTATATATTAACACTACTGCAAACTCAGTTTGATGAAGGCAAGTCAAGAAAAGGTCTAGAGAAGTGCAGAACTTCTACACTTGCACAATTAGAGGTTTAGAGATCTGGTTATGGTCTGTGGTCTGCCAGTGTTTACTTAAGGGACTACTTCTTCCCATTGACAAAGAAATGTTACAGTGGCATTTAATTAAAAACAAAAATAAAAATGTATTTATTGTATGTAATGGTAATCATGTGACCTAGGTGCTGTGAAGGTCATAAATGAGCTGTAAAATTTGAATGGTCAATAAGCAAGGACTCTCTGTATTCTAAAACTCAATTCTCAGTCTTCAGTGATAATGACCTATCTTACAACTCTACAGTTCAACCATGAGCCTCATATATTCTCTTCTGGGATAGCACAGAATTAAAGCAGATTTCAAAAGGTTAGCTTGCTGACAAAGCCCAAGTCAAATTTACAGGTAGATATTTTTTCAAATAGACAAAAACCAAAAAACAGCTTTTCTTTTAATAAATGCACTGTTCTCAGATTTCAACATCAACAAGAAGCAAATGTTCTGTTTCTATAACAAAATATCAAATTACAGCATATTACCTTCTCTTGATGCCATAACATTCTTCTACAATAACCTGTAGCACAGCCCGATAAAACAAAGATTCTGTGGGTAGCTAAAACAAATCAAAGAACAAGAAGTAAAGCTGCAACCATACCCCACAAACAAAACAGCAACAATTATTGGCTATCTTCAACCAGTATTTGTATTAATTTCATCTAATGTTACTAGGATGTTTCTTATTACTAAAATAAAATATTGCTCTGTTAATATATTGCTGTCAAGCGGAAAAAATAAGCACAACCAGCAGAAAAGGTTGCGCAGAATTGAAAAGAAAGCTATAAGAATGACAAAGCCATATAGATCAAATTATGCTAATAGGTATTTAGGTTGGACCACAGAAATGAACTCATTTAATCTCCCTAAAATCAGGGGAAAATACTTTGCAAATAAGTGTCTTTTTTTTCCTCCTTAACAACTTCATCTTCCCTCCTTGGTACAAACAGTACTATGTTTCTAAAACAATGCAAAGTATTGAAGAATATCTAGGATAGACCATTTTTTAGCCTTCTTAAAATTCAGGGTCAAATTCATCCTGTATAAATTCCATCAAGATCTATATAGCTTTGTAATAGGAAAACAATGGTTTATAAACCTGGTGAACTGAAGACTCAGTTTATGTACATATTTTAAAAGGGATGATAAATGATGTAGTACTTATTTAACTTCTACATAAAAGAAATTTAGCTGTTGATTTTAAAAGAAAGAATATTTAGAGTCCTGCCAACATCTAGCATTTGTAGCAAATCAAAGTAAATGCTTCCAAATTTTTACTATTGTTATATTTTCAGAAATGAAAGAATAATATTTAGGAAAAGTGATTTATTGGGAGTTTTGGCCAAGATTAGGAAGCCATTTCAATCTAACTAGTGTGTTTCTGGTTAAATGTTGGAATATGAATTAAATGATGAATAATCTAGCTTTAAATTAATGCTATTCCAGTCTAGAAAGAAACATTTGGTAACCATTCTTATGAAAACAGCAGCACCACATTATAAGGAAATACAGGCAGCTCCCCAGTTATAAAACTGGACATGACAAGATATTCATTTAAAGAAACAATTTATAAACTTTGACTACATTACAGGAAAAATATGAAAGAACCCAAATGCAAACAATTCACCTTAAGAGATAGCTATTAAATCTCTAGAAAAAATATAGGTGTTCTTATATTTGTTTCTCCATGTAACTATATATCTATATCAATAAATATGTAGAAGAACTTGTCAAATTAAGTGAGTCTGAACTGTACTTATTCCATAATCATTTGCACTTCAGGAATGAATCTGAGTTACTATATATATTCTATTTCAAGTGTTGGCTTCTTTTCTTAATAAGGACATGCACTACTATTCAACACGGAAAATGAAACTCTATGATCTTCTCAGGATAATTATTTAGAAAGAATTCCTAGCCTGAGAGATTGGCAAATAGACACAAGAGTGCTAAGAATAAGACATTCCAATGTAACATCATCAGATACAGATCCAATTTCAAAGATCTCTGGAACAGAGAAAATGAATGGAGAACTGCTTGCAGGTAACTCATGTATTCTTGTCGAATTATAAAAATATGAATTTTTAAAAGATCAATATAACATTCTTGTACCTTAATTCCTTTACTGTTGGAAAATTAAGGGGTTTTTTAATGTTCAGAACAGTAATAATCAAATTGTAATACTATACTATCCTCAACCCAACCAATCAGGATTGATTTTAAACATGGGTACTGCAATGAAATAAGACTCACAAATCATTTATATTGATTGAATATACAGATGTTCCTTGCTTAATGGCCACTTGTTCACAGTGACCATTCAAACTTATGAGGCATTGAAAAAATTGTCTCATATATGTACCTCCCCATTTGCAAACTTCTTTGGCCAGTTCCAACAAGCAAAGTCAATGAGAAAGCCAGCAGGAAGTTGTAAATGACAAGTGATATCCTCGCTTAATGACCAGTGGTGATCTGCTTAATGATGGGAAGTAGGAATGCCAGAATTTCCACTGCTAAGTAGTGTGATTAGATGACTTCATGCTTTATGACATCGTTTAGCAATGGAAATTCCAGTTCCAATTAAGGAACTTGTTAACTGAGGATTATCTCTATTTTCTTTTTATTTTAGTCACTCTTAATTAACTGAATAAATTATTCAGTTAAATTATTTTATCATAATGGCCAGAAAATGTCATGGTGCTGATGATGCAAAATATCAATCTATCTCCAGTTCAAGCTTTACTGTTTGCCAGCTATTCCACTCTAGCAAATTACAAAGTTCAACATAATGTCACGTGTTCAAAGTATTCAAAGAAAGAAAATAACTCATTAGAATGGTTAAACAGATATTACTTACCATCTGACCAACTGCAACTCTTTCCAGAGCCTTTAAAAAGAAATTATGGTATTTATTCATTTAAACTTTATAAATAAGCAGACTTCATGAAATAAAAATATTTTAAGAAATTATATATTAAGATGCTTCTTTACAAATGTAATCACTTCATAATATTTAAAAACATATTTGTATTTGTGTTTGTAATATATATACACACAAACTCTCTTCTGCAAAGAGCCAAGATGATACTGAGCTGTTTATTTTATACGTAATATTTTTTTCCAAACTTAGTGAATAATTAATTTTAGTCTCTCGTTTTCCTAATTCATATTCAGTAGTCAAGTACATACATTTGGAACATATGACCTTAAAATGATAATTATAGTTTGAAATGTGCAATCATGAAATAAAAATTATTAAAGCAAGATACCAATTCACTTCTGCAAAATTACAAAATAATGCATCAATGTCTCCTCATTAATATATAAACTTAATAAAGTAGAACATCAATCCACAATCTCTATGCTAATATTAGATACTATCTCTGCAGGTCCCTACCTTACTGACTCTAATTCTAACTCTAAATTCAGTTTATTCAATTATTATGCTCTGCCTCTGTCACACTTGAAACATAGAACACTCTGTTAGAAAGTTTCTTTTGGGCTTTAGTAACAAAAGCTACAAACCAGGGCTGTGCATGATTTGCAAATGGTTCTGAATAATTGCCTTAAATTCTATGCAACTGTAAACTCAACATTCTCTACTAGTAATAAAAGCAGCTGCACTGTTTTTAGGTTTTGTGCAATCCAGAAAAATATATTTATTATTTATTTCTTAAGATTTCCATGCAGCTTCATTACTGCAATTAGGGGAAATATTTATTTATTATTCATTTTAAACCAGTTCTGAGCAGTTCTCAAGGGGGGGGGGGAATATTAGGAACAAATAAAAGTGAAACAAGCAGCAAGAAACCAAAACAGCAAGTAATATGGCTTTGTCTTAAATGGTTTTTTAAAGAAGTCAGGTCATTAAATTGACTCTTAAAAAGTACCAGCATCCTTTTTCTACTTCACACGGGTTGATTTTTTTAAAAAAATCAGAAGTTGATGGATGAACAAGATTAAGACCCTGGGGACTTGAGCATCTTGCACTTAACTTTTGATCCAAACCAGATTGTGTCAGCTTTTCACATGGAAGGAATATCCAAACTAGTATAATGTGAATAGGAGCTTTTTCCTCTGTACATAAAACATGTGGTATATACAGAGTTATAAAATTCCCTACTCGTTTAACTAGAACTGGCATCCACACATTTGCTTGAAAAATAGCAACATCCCACAGTTGTTAATTGCCTGATTTATTTCACATCTAGTTAGACTCTTCTTATATGCACTTATTAACTTTTATTATAAGCTTTTGTTTTCAAGTTTCTTTTGATTTCCCATTCTCGTAATTACATATAAAATATGAACAATGATCACTGAATGACTGTCAATGTCATTCAAATACAATATTTTAGTGACAAATCTCATGAGATTATATTTTTACTTTCTGCATATTGCCAGTTAAAAACTTTACATGAACTGTTAACATTCATACAACTTTTAGTCTTTAAAAAAAATCTAACACAAAATTATACAATTTTAAATCAACTTCCTCCTTCCTATTTTCTCTACAGTGTCATGTTCATAGTTAGAGATAGGATACACACTGATGATTGAAGAAATGCATAATAACATCCTACTTTTTAATATGGCAGAACAATGCTCCTAAAACATTTGTTAAACTGTTGAGAGGCCAAAATGAGTGGAATTCAGCTATTGTTTCTCCCCCCCACTGCCCCAAAAAAATCCCTCTATGTAATCATACATAATGGTACATCAGTAAAAATTAAACTTTTTATAATTCCAGCAAGTGTTATTAAGAAGATATATTTAGCCATTAGACAATTTGCAATTTGTTGGCTACACAGAGAGATAAAATATTTTCTTTGAATGGGCAAAGCTATTGACAGTCTTTCCAAAAGGGATAGCTTTTAATTATCTTCCCTATTTTACAATCTGAACATAGTGTTCAAAACAAAAATAGAGAAAGTCAAAGAAACAACAAACAAGAATGCATATGAATATCCAGTCAGGAGATCCAGATGATCTCTCTACAGCCATCTTCTGAAATGAATACATGCTAAAACTCAAGAACTATTTTAGGACTGTTTCCCAAAATATGGTTCACAGCCTGGTATCAATGCTTGTAAAAAAAAATATCTGGTCCTTAGAAAATATACCCACAACCGCTCTCTTTCTCTCCAACCCGAGTGCTGCAGCCACAATCTTGCAAGCACTCTGATCAGAGAAAAAGAACTTTTGGACAGAGTTGGGTTAAAGCCTTAAAACCATGTTTTATGCATACATAAAAACCTACTGCATTTTCTGCATGTTTAATATAATAACAAAGTCAACAGAAAAGCTGTAGTCCCTAACTATAACTATTTGGGAAATCTTATTTTAGGAGATAATTAGTAGGTACCTTAGCCAACCAAAATAACTTGACTGTATTTAAAATTCTATGGGTATGATTTTTGCCTTTTTTATTACATTTTCTTTTTTTCTCAATACATTATTTTATATATCTTTAGCTTTGGCTTAGTTGGTTAAATAAGGAGATTTCTCATTAAAATATTCCCCACATGAAAGACTGCATAAATTGGCCGCTTCTCTTGTATTTCAGAATTGCCACATGGCTTATTACACATATTAGGATTTTTGGCTATTCAAAGGCAACTTCCTTTCTGTTCTTCCCAGGTAGCCTGAAGGAGATGTCCTTGTTGGAAGCGGTAACAATATTTCAAACAAACAGAATAGGTATATCAGGAGGTTCTGCTTTAACTGATGACTACCAATGATAATTATGAGGTACTTTTAGAAGAAGTCTGCCAGTGTGGTTGTAAACCAATCCTGATTCCAGCTATAAAAATGTATAACTGAAATAGCAATAGTACTTCGACTTATATACCGCTCCATAGTGCTTTACAGCACTCTCTGGGAAGTTTACAATGTCAGCATATTGCCCCCCAAAATCTGGGCCCTCATTTAACTGAATTCGGAAGGATGGATGGCTGAGATTAGGATCGAATTCCAGGCTGTGGGCAGAGTTTAGAAAATCCAGTTTCTATCAATATAAATATTAGGTCATGCAAACTATTTCACAAATGAAGTATTTTTTAAATACATTTTCTTTGGCCATGTTCTTCCCTTCAGTTATCCATGTAGACACATGCCAAGAAGATTTGGGAGGACCTCAAGGCAACTACATTGACCCTTTGAGCAGTATAGCTGCTTCACAGCTTTGAAAATGTGTGTGTGTGTGTGTGTGTGTGCGTGTGCGAGCGCGCATGCACGCATGCATGCTTAATTTGCTTTACTGAATGATTTGAAGTCCTTCCTGGTAAATATTTGCCAAATATGACACTGTATATGTCAAACAGAGATATCTCACCTAGCTTGGGAAAACCTCCAAATTTTAAAAATGCTAAGAATGAGAAAAAGAAAAGAAAAGAAAAAACTCTAGAAGATGAAGGGATATACTTAAAAAAAAACAACTAAGAACACTGAGATATATAGAAACTGAGAACAGAGAACGTGAATAAAAAAAACTTTTACCAGATCCGTAGAATTACTTAAAAAAAAATAAGTAAATTTTGTGTTCCAAGACTTTTTGTTCACTTTTTAGATAGGAATTGTTTGAGGAATACTCCACAACCCTTCAAATACTAATGCTGACAGGAGGTGCTATTGAATTGCATGAATCAATAATAGTTCAATTATCTGCCAAAAGAAGTCAGAGCTGAAGAAGCTTCTTGGAATGAGACGCAAAAGTCTTCAGAGAAAAACCAGAAAATCCAGTTGCCTCTTGAAAAAACACCTTTTGGATAACCATGACCTGGATGACTGAGAATCTCCATAGACATTCTGCCAAAAGAATAATTTCTTACATTACTAAACATATATTCCACATAAAGAAATGTGGAATGTATCCTACTATATTGTTATTATTAGTTATATTTTTCTATTGTGCAAATACAAGGTCAATGATAACATGGTTTCTCTGAAAACACATCCAATTAAAAAAAAAATGTAGAAGAGAACAATGCGATGGGAGGGAGAAAAGGAATGTATCTTTATTCTGATCAGGCTACTGAAGGGAAAAAAAAGCTAAGTGCAAAGAAAGCAACAGCCGCTTGAATGCACTTGCTGGAATTATGAAAACGGAGGCAGAGGATGAGCAAGTCAAAGGGGCAAAGATTGAAGTATATAAGAGGATCAGACAAGGATTAAATAAGCATTTGGTTCATAGGAAAGATGTTTCAAGACAGGATAGCATTGCAACCAGAAGCAGCGAAGCAAACCTAATCTCTGATTTGTTTAACATTCTGCTACCCCATTATGATTTATAGTTAGCTTTTGTGAAAATGCTAATGAGTCATATGAATTTGAATCTAACTAGGGAGAGGATTTAAGTGTCAGAAGAACAGACACTCAAAATAAATTCGCTTAAAAATCTGAATGCATTTCATGGCTTGTCACCATGCTATGATAATGTAAAGTGCAAATGAATAAATATTACATATAAAAAAATTCAGCTGTGTCCATTATACATTGAGCAACACAATAGTCAATTGCATGTAGCCTAGCATATTTAGCAAACCTATTTATAATTTATAGAGTTCTCCATCTGGTGCAAACCAAGAAAGTAGCATTAAGTAAACTATGGTTATATAAATATCGGGTAACCGCATTATGGATATATAGAGTCATTCTATTAAAAAGACACCATACATCTCATCCTGCAGTGAAAAGACCATCTTATTCACTATGCAGGTATTAGAACCAGTAAAGACTAACGAAATTGGCAATTGTACTGCATTATACTGACTTTTTCCTTAATTCTCTTCTTTTACATTAGCATTTCTCCTCTAAACTTAATAAAATATTCAACTCAATTAGTTTTGGTTCTTTTTTACCAGTGTCCATTGTTTCAAACTTACAGAGACACAATATGCAATTTTTTTTTTACAAATGATCACTATTTTTGTTAATCGATACACCATGATCTATTATTCAACACATCCTGAATTCTGTGCCAAAGCTATGAATTTGCAAGTCAAACAGAAGCAGAAAAAAGGAATCCATACCAAACAGGCAGCCATTCTAGCATTACGACCACAGAACCATCCCTCTTCTTTCAAATAGCGGCCCAAAGGGAAACCCCATATTCCCTGAGTCCCTTCTGCAGAAAAAAGTAAAACAATTACATTGTTTCATCTTGTACATATGAATCCATAAATCCAGGGGTGAAATCCAGCAGGTCCTGACAGGTTCTGGAGAACCGGTAGCGGAAATTTTGAGTAGTTCGGAGAACTGGCAAATACCACCTCTGGCTGGCCCCAGAGGGGGGTGGGAATGGAGATTTTGCAGTATCCTTCCCCTGGAGTGGGGTGGGAATGGAGATTTTGCAGTATCCTTTCCCTGCCACGTCCACCAAGCCATGCCCACCAAGGCACACCACGCCCACCAAGCCACACCCACAGAACAGGTAGTAAAAAAAATTGGATTTCACCACTGCATAAATCCCTTTATGAACACCTATGTCTGTGTTCAAATCACGTAACCATAAAAAGCAATGACATTTTACGTTAATGAACTGTGAAAATGCAATTCTTGCAAGGAGTTTAACAATCTGTAGTATGAAGCAAGAAAACTGGGTTAATTAAAGCATGGTAGAGATTTACAATACAGTTTAAAATATGGATGTAAGAATGCAAGTTAAACTGATTAACAAAACATAGCGTATTAATAGAGATTATTTTAAAGCTATTTAAGTAACTTGTTTATTTCAAATTTATTAAAGCTACCCAAGTTCGATGAATTTGGATCTAACAGTCTGAACAAAATCATTTCAATTAGGAATTACATTTAAAAAGTGTGTGTGCGCGCGCACGCGTGTGTATGTGTATAAAATTCCTTTCTCACCCCTATGGGTGGTATGTATGTTCCTCAATTCAGGTTCTCTACTAGAGGCCTGGGAGTTTGATGGTTCTGTGCAGCATCTTAGCTGTATCTAGCACTGCACTCTTTGGGACAAAGAGCTCTGATGTCGTTCCTGGGATCTGTTGAAGCCACTCTCCCAGTTTAGGAGTCACCACCCTGAGTGCCCCTACCATTATTGGGACCACTTTTGTGTTTACTTTCCACATCCTCTCTAGTTCATCCTTCAGGCCCTGGTATTTCTCCATCATCTCATACTCTTTCCTGCTGTTGTTGCTGTCCGTTAGCATGGCTACAGCTATCACCACTGCTGAATTCTGATCTATTACCACGATATCCGGTTGATTGGCCAGTACCTACGTGTCAGTCAGGATCTTAACCCTGTAATTCTCCACAACCTTCTGTGGCATCTCTCATCTGGAGTTGGGAGGCTCTAGCCCATACACTGTGCAGATATTTCTCATGAGACAAGAAAGTCTGCCTGCCTGCCTGCCTGCCTGCCTGCCTGCCTGCCTGCCTGCCTGCCTGCCTGCCTGTTAGCACCAGATAAGGGTTGATGGAATTCAGGATGGGTTAGACTTGGATCGCTTGTGGGAATGCAATGACTCTAGGCTGATGACATGCTTAACTCTTCCTCCCAGCTCTGCTTGCTCTTCTCCTACCATACCACTTAAACATGGTTAAATGAATCATGATTGACCCAACCTAATTTCTCCAGCTTATCCAACAAGCTGAAGGAGAGATTAATTATACATGGTAACTACCATGTTTCCCCAAAAATACAACCTACTCAGAAAGTAAGTCCTAGCTTGATTTTTACACGTGTGTCCACTCCAGGGTGCACAGGTAAAAATTAAGCTAGGGTGAGGATAGGGGGGGTGGATCTGCCCTACTACTTACCTTCGGATAGTTGCAGCCAGGCCTTGCACACCTCGGCCCATTTCTTTTGCTGCAGCCGGCAAGGCTTTCCTGAAGGCCTCTGTAGCCAATAACAGAGCTCTGGATTGATCTGGAGCTCTGTTATCGGCTGAAGAGGCCTTTCCTAAAGGCCTTTCCTGAAGGCCTCTGTAGCCGATAACAGAGCTCCGGATTGATCCGGAGCTCTGTTATTGGCTGAAGAGGCCTTCAGGAAAGCCTTGCGGCCTTGCCGGACAAAGAAGTTCCTGAAGGCCTATGATAGCGAAAAAGAGGCCAGGGGCAACGCGTGCAAGTGAGGTGAGTCAGGGGACGACACCCCCCCCTCAAAAATAAGACGTGGTTCCTTTTTTGGGGGCAAAAAAAATTATATAAGACAGGGTCTTATTTTCGGGGAAATACGGTATCTATTTTTTACTGAATTAAAATCCTTCCTGTAACAGAATTATTTTTTAATTCAGCACATTATTCAAAACAATGATAAATTAAATTAATAAACTGAATGTCTATTTTCTTTTTATCACCATACTTATGCTAGCCAAACAGGAAGGGATACTTAACTGAACTTGAACATGTGAAATATTTCTTCTTGTTGCTTTACTTCAGCCTAGTAAGGTACATATATCATACACTGTGGTAAAAATCCTTGTTCACCTCACAGGTTGGGATCACTAATAATGATTTGTTTTTGTTTTAATGTTGCATAAAGACAGCCATTTGTGTTAAGCCATACACTATAACAATGTGTGAATACCCAGCCAGTTATAACTTATTACACAAATCATGGTAAAGTAAAATACAAAATGACATAAAAATTATGGCAAAACAGGAAACAACCTAGACTGTCCTTCATGGGTTATTTTGCACACAAGCCTCCAACATGGATTTGATGGATAGATATTTAATAGCTATTTTGATGGAAGAAATCAGTGAAGGAGAAATTGCTTTTAAATCACAGCAGGGTACAGCATGTAAACATTGTAAAAGAATTGCATCGTGTGACACAGTAAGCTAAATTTAATTCACACTTGTGAGCCTAGACTATTATCTTTAAGAAGCCAATAATAAAAAGTACTGTTTAGCCTGATGGAAAACATAAACACATGTACAAACTCTTTCAGAAATACACAAATATAAATATAGGTTTTAAATATGAAAACAGATTTTGTAGTTTTACCTCAAAGACAGAAAATCCTTCATCAAAATATGGTATATTTCATATAAAGTGAAATTACTAGAATACGCCCTCTACATGGGCTGTCCCGAAGATCACTTGGTAGCTGCAGCTTGTCCAGAATGCAGTAGTGTGGGCAGATGCCTCAATGTGCTCATATTACACCTGTGCTCTATGAGCTGCACTATTCTCATTGTGAGGTGTCCTTGGTGACTAGCACTCATGATATTACCTAGTTTGGGTAATGAAATGTCTGTAACAAAACAACAAAGCTCAGAGAGCACTGAGGATCCCTCATTTCAAATACTCCTTTATTACTTTCCATTGTCTTTTGGGTGGAATTAAGGTGCAGATAAATATACAGTAGATATAACTAACCCTGATGAATATACAGTAGGGGTGACAAATAGATTTAAGGAATTAGATCTGATAGACAGAGTGCCTGAAGAACTATGGACGGAGGTTCGCAACATTGTACAAGAGGTAGCAACTAAAACCATCCCAAAGAAAAAGAAATGCAAGAAAGCAAAATGGCTGTCTGAGGAAGCTTTACAAATAGCTGAGGAAAGAAGGGAAGCGAAAGGCAAGGGAGAAAGAGAAAGATACACCCAATTGAATGCAGAATTCCAGAGAATAGCAAGAAGAGATAAGAATGCCTTCTTAAATGAACAGTGCAAAGAAATAGAAGAAAACAATAGAATAGGGAGGAC
>QLTV01003270.1:32147-44530 GCA_003457575.1 Thermophis baileyi
ATATAGATTGGAAAGCTGAATTATTTTTAATGGGCATAATAGATAAAAAATATAAAAAGGAAATACAATATTTGATTATACACATCATAACGGCGGCAAGAATAATTTACACACAATACTGGAAAAATGAGGGTATACCAAAAGATGAGGACATAATAAGAAAAATTTTGGAATGTGCTGAGATGGATAAATTAACAAAGGAAATAAAAGAAAAAGAAGAGTCCAAATATTACTTAGTATGGAATAAATTATATGAATGGTTGGAGGAGAGAAAGGAAAAGTAAAGGAGTGTATAGATAGGGGTAAGAAACGAGATTGTTGATATTTGAATGATTATTATGAATGTTAAATGTAAATTATTATGGAAGAATTAAGAAATAAAGAAATATAGAATAAGTAAATTATAAAATGTAAATATATATATAAGGGATAATATAAATGTGGATATTTACCGAAGCAAGCTTATTGTAAATATGGGGAAATTGATCCCCCACTGTTTTGTCTGTTTTGTATGTGTTTGTGTTATATGTGTATTTAATAAAATAAAAATAAAAAAAAATACCGGTAAGTAAAAATGCTCTGAACCAATATTACAATATATTTGCTATGCAAGGGTTTCTGATTCTGACTTTCTGACAAAAGTTTCCAAAGATCTTAAATAATAATACAGGCTCACAAGTGTCATGTTTAAACTCTATTTGTGAGCCGTCCAGAGATAAAATTACATATCATCGCTTGATTTGCCTTTATATACTAGAACAATCAAACAGATGTCAACTCATATAAATACCATATTGCTCCTTTTGTCCTATGTAAGGGAAGGTCATTGGAGAGACAGGAAGAAAACAGAAGCAAAGGAGACAAAATGATTCAAGTGCTGAGATTGTTCCCTCCCATTTGAAGTATATGCAAAATATTTCTGTATTTGCTTAGAGCAAGAATATTCAGGGAATATTGAATATTTTTGGGAAAAGGAAATTCTTTCCAAAATAAGGAAAACTGTTTCTTTAATCAGGCATTAAAACTACTTCACATGGAAACCACAGGCTGGAAATTCATGTGATTCAGAAACAGCTCTTATTCTGTCTGTCTGTCTTTTTACAAATAACTCAAGGTGGCAAATATACTTAATACTCCTTCCTCCTCCTATTTTCCCCACAACAACCCTGTGAGGTGGGTTGAGCTGAGAGAGAGTGACTGGCCCAAAGTCACTCAGCTCATTCTCATGGCTAAGGTGGGATTTGATTTGGAAGAGTCAACATATTGCCCCCAACAATCTGTCCTCATTTTACCGACCTCGGAAGGATGGAAGGCTGAGTCAATCTTGACCCAGTGAGAATCGAATTGCTGGTAATTGGCAGAATTAACCTGCATAACTGCATTCTAACCACTGTGCCACCATGGCTCCTAATAACTGAATTTTAAGGAAAAGGTTTTGCAGATATAAAAAACAATATAACATTAACTTACTCGATTGCTGTTTTCTGTCCATTGTTTCAAGTATCTGTTCTAATGAGGTGCATACTCCAAGATTTGGCATTGAATAGTGTTTAGCAGCTAGTACAAAAGCCTGGACATTAATCAGCCTCTGAGTATTTTTACAAAAAATGTTGTAAAATCCAGAGTTATCTGTGTGGAAAGAACAGGAAACAGTTTATAATAATGAAACGGCATCTCGAAGCAAAACTTTTCAATCAAGGTACCTGAAATAGGCTAACCTAAAGTATCTTTTCTTAATCTGCAATTGAACCAAACATATTTTTCCTTTTAGATTCAACACACAGCAAAAACCTACTATTTATAACACCTTCTAGACTAAAACCGAAATCTAATCTAGGAACCATACTGATAATAATCTCTTAATGATGTGGAAATGTTTTATTTTTCAGCTGTAAAAAGAGAAAAAGTGTTGGCTTCCAAAATTAACATAAACAAATTAGATAAAATTATCAATTCCATTCAAAGAGAAATCAAACTATCTCAGTAATATTTAAAACCCAAAATATTTTCCAGAAACTTGGAAGAGCTGAAGATCAGTTCCTGAATTGCAAACAATACTAATACGCTAAATAAAGCAGAGAGAGTATCATGAAGTGTTAGCTTTTATTTATATGTATTAATGTATGTATTCCCTTTACTTTTTAAATCTCAAGGCAGGACACATAAAGCTGATTCCTCCTATTTTCCCCACAACCATAATCATGTGAGTTGGGTAGGACTGAGAACAAGCGACTGGCACAAAGATTCCCTCCAACAGTGCCCATAGGTCTGCCTCAGAAAGCGTCGTTTTAAATATATCATCACTCTTTATTAAATGTATTATGTGGATAGCTTGTAACGCACGCTGGGTTGAGGAAAAGGAACTGCATGAATTAGTACTGAGGGCATACTGAAACTAAGCAGGACTAAGGGCGGAGAAAGAGGGAGGGAGAGGATGAGAGAGAGAGAAAAAGAGAGATTGCCCGGGGAATCTCCCGAGTTCCCCAAAGCAATCTTTCTCAACCTGGGCAACGTGGGCAATTCTGGTCCGCCTTTTAAAGTTGCCAAAGGTTGAAAAACACTGCACTAAAGGATGAACATTTTCATCAAATCTTCGTAGACCGAGCAAGCACATCCTCATTCCAGACGGTGAAGAAAGAAACGATGAAGGTGGCGGCAATAGTTGGCAAGAGACTGGACGGACAAGAGCGGAGGGAAAGAAACCGAGAAGGAACGAGACGGCGCTCGTCTCTTCACGTTCTGACTCCGCCCCCGTCCGGCGCTCTCGCTTGTCAGCGCGCGCTCTGAGGGCAGAGTTCTACTCGAAGAGCTCAAGCCAGCGCCGGCGGCTTTCCAGGTGGTGGCTCTTACCGGCGACATCCTCTAAGGGGCGCTGCGGAGTCGGCTCTTCCAGGAGATGCTGCAACCTGTCTCCGCTTAGCGCGCCCAGCACCGTCTCGGGAGGAAGAGCTACGAACTTCTCCCAGAGCCCCCTGGTGTAGAACTCCACCGTGTGGGTCTGGCACAGTGGAAGTCCCCACCGGAGGAATTCTGCGATTGCCCGTAGTCGCTCGGTTACTGTCTCCGCGGAAGGCTCCGGAGGCAAGGGGTAATTCTCTCGGGAGGCGGCCAGCGAGGGCTCCTGAGGACACCTCGACATGGTGAGCCCCGCACAGAAACCGCGAGCCAATCACCGAAGAGAAAACGCTGGGAAGGAGTACCGATAGCTCAGCATCGATGGGGCTGGTTTTCGCCTCCTCCCCCCCCCCACCCCGAGCTCGACCTTTCTTCCCAGGCAAAGTGAATCAAGTGTCGAGCAAAGCTATTTCTACGTTGTTCCCAATTGGCTACCCCTGCAGCTGAAAAGACGACGGTGACACCTATTGATGACATAGGCAACGTGCGACAAAATCGAATAGATTGCATGATGGCGCCAGTTGGGAAGAATACAGACTCTCCGAGCTTCAATAGAAAAGGAGGAAAAGAAAAAGATCCGGCTGGTCTGAGTCGGAAGCAGCCCCAGCGATGGGACGCGCGTCAGTTTAGGGGAAGCCTCCAGGAGGGTATGAACTTCGCCGCGCTGGGCGAGCCAAAGGCGGGAAAAATGTTATGGTTTCTCTGCAGTATGGTCTCTTGCTCTCTTACTTTTTTCCGTGACGCCAAGCTAGGTAACAAAGGTAGCCGATCTTGACTGGTCTCAAAAGGAAGCAGAAACGGGCCAGGCTGTGAAATTAAGGACGCCTAACCTGGAAGAGAATATATCATTTCTGTATTTTTACTATTGTGGCAAAAAAAGTAATATCAATAGTTGGGAGATCATTTTATTAATACAAGACTAGCCTATTACAGTGATTCGGTGATGTCTTGCATCCCAACAAAGAGCAAGAACCACAAGATTACATAAAATAGATAATTTTGAGTGTATTTGCACACACACACACACACACACACACACACACACACACACACACACACACACAATCCCCACTACATTAAAAAAAATAATTTTACTGATGAGGAAATTAATGAGGGAAAGGACAGCCACAGAGGAAGACAGTTATATCCTATTTGAATAAATATGATTTGGTTATCATATGTTAAAGAAAAAAACTTTACACTGGCTTTACTTTTTCATATGACTAGCAGTTTTTATATATAACTTAGCCAGGGGTCCCCAACCCCTGGTCCGCAGCCTGTTGAGTACTGGGCCACACAAGTGATGGACAAGTGCACAAAGCTCCATTTGCGCAAGTGGCTGGCAAAACCATCCCCTGCCCGCCACTGCCAGTCTGCAGAGCCAGAAATTTGGGGACTGCTGACTTAGCTAAAGCTCTAATTGTTAGTTGACATTGAATTTACAGATGGAACAGATAAAGGGGTATGGCAATATGTATCGAATCTTGTCCCATCTCAAGGTGTACACTTTGTAACCAATTAATCACTACCAGATACAGATTGGTATAGTAACAAAATTTCAGTTTTAAAGATCAGATTGGTGAGTACATGTTATGAAAGAAATACATTCATTAAAAAGTAATTACTATTTTTGTCCTATACTTTTAGGTCAAGGCTTTGCCATTTGGAGAAAACAAAGGATTCAACGTGCCTACAAAAAGTTACTTAAAAGGGAAAGACATGTGAATCCTCAGAAGAATGTTGGGTATACTGAACATTATCCAGAACATCTGAAACATCTTTATTTAGCTGAAGAGGAAATGCTTCGGAAACAGCAGAAACCTAAACATAAACCAGTAGTACTTGAAGAGAAGGAGACTGTAACTTCAGAGTAAGAATGCTAGTGTTCTTAGTAGTAAAATGGTTTCTTTATAGTAATGTTATTAAAAATTACAATTGCAACAATAAAAACTAATACAAACTGAAAAATAAAACAAAGCAAAAATAGAAAGTGCAGAAAAGAAATAAAAATAAAGATAAATAGAAAAGAAAGAAAAATAAGAATATAATAAAGAAAAATATATAAAGTAATGACTTCATCACAAGTATAAATTTTAGTTACTCATCACCTCTTAAAATAAAATAAATTATCTTATTTTCGAATATACCATCTCCTACCTATAAATAAATCTTTAAAGCCTTGTCATTCAGTTCTGATTTCAGCAAAACTTTATGAAGGGTTGGCAGAACAACAGCTATTTTAATCTTGATCAAATAATCGACTTTATATTTCCTAGCAATCTTTTTCATTCTGAATTTGTTAGTGTTCTTTAATACAATCCTTCTAGAGTATAATGTTTGAAATTCCATTCTATTACGTTGTTTTTAAAGAATTTTAAAACAAAAATATTTTCCACAGAGAGGATTTGTATAAGTAATTCCAAAATTTTATTTCAAGTTTATCTGGACCCTTAGTCTATTTGTAACTTTCCAAAATCAAAGTTATAATAATTTCTTTGCTGTTTATTCCAAAAAAGTCATTTAACTTATATTTAAAACTTCCGTTGCTAAGACTTGAAGGAAATTCACCCAGATTTGTTGATCCAAAAGTTCCTAATAATTGAAAAGCAGTTAACAATTTGTGAAAGTGATTAGAAAAGGAAATATGTAAATCCAGTGACCTTTTAAAAGGTATCAACCATGGTTTGAGCAAGATTCCGTCATCACCCATGGAAACCTGCTACAGACTGGTGTCTTTGGTCTCCTTGCAAGAAGCAATTGCCTAGAGTACTTAGCAATCTCAAGCTCCCAAGAGGTATTATAAAGAGCCAGTCTATTTGCCGGCTCTTCATTCCACAATCATTAGTTCTGCTTTTAGCAAGCCATTTTTACTTCATTTCTTCCCCAGAGACCAGTGGTAAAATTATTTCTAGCGCTGTTCCCCAAAAAAGTTACAATGACTAAATAAGGTACTGGGCTGAAGCAAATAATAATCTAAGGATCTTTGCCATTCATCCATTCCATAGGTTTTCAGTCATTGAATCAAAGTTCTCAACTGCTTAGAGAATATAGTTCTGCTTAACCAAAGGCATATTTTAATTGCCAGTATTTTTGTTTAACACAGGAGCAATGTGATTCAGAGAAAACTTAAAGCAAAAACTTCAAACCAGAAAGCAAAAGAGGATTATGAAAAAATAAAGACTGAACGAAACGAGAAAAAAGAAGTATGTAACTTTTAAATAAAGTCATTGGTTTTAGGGCTATATATCTTGGTTTGGTTTTAAGTTTTACAAAGGCAATTACTTACTGATTTCAATAATGCTGATCTCTTTTGAGTATGTCTTATATAGTCTTAAAAGCATATGTTTATGTTTCATCAGTAGAAGAAACTTATGTCAACACTTGCATGCTCTGTCTTGTGAGTAAAATGAGAGCATTCAGAATGTATGCTGATAGATGCTATTTTTTTTTGTTATATATAGTATATAGTTGCTAAGATTGATGCAGCATGCATAGTATGAAATAAGTACATGTCTTCATTATTCTAGTTTTTTTTATTTCAGGCAGCCAAAAAAAGAAGAGAAGAAAGAGAGAAAGCTCAAAAACTTTATAAACAGAAGAAAATGGAAACATATAAAATATTAAGTAAAAGGACTAGAAAAGGACAACCAAATCTAAATTTACAAATGGAATATCTGCTTCAAAAAATTGAGGAAAAAGCATAACTTGTCATATTGTTTTAAATTATATACACAAAAAAATGATAATATGAACTGGTTATGGACTTTTTTTTCTACAATGGCCCGCTTTTAAATTTTGTAGCGTTATTAAGTTATAATGAAAATATTTTTGCAAAATGAAATCTACTTGCAAGGATTTTTAAAGTTTAAATTACAATTTGAATAGGCTGACTATATTAAAATGTTCTTTGTATTTTTAAGAAATACAGTTAAACTTTCTGAATGTATGTGGTGCATTTGTACTGTGACTTTAAAACGGATCCTTTTGCCTTAATACAGGTAGCTCTCAACGTACAACTGTTCATTTAGTGACCGTGCAAAGTTACATCAGTACTGAAAAAAATGACATGACCGTTTTTCACACTTACAACTGTTGCAGCATTAACCCCATGATCACATGATCAAAATTCAGATGCTTGGCAACTGACTCATATTTATGATGGTTGCAGTGTCCCAGGGTCATGTGATCCCTTTTTGCATCATTCTGACAATCAAAATTAATGGGGATGCCAGAATCACTTAACCGTGTCACTACCTTAACATTTACAGTGATTCACTTAACAACTGTGGCAAGAAAGGTCATTAAATGGGGCAAAATTAACAAATGTTGGTCTCCATTGTTGTTGTAAGTCGAGGACTACCTGTACAATTTCTAAGTGGGCATGCATAGAATTCCATTGCTGTTTTCAATACAACTGGTCTTTAGTTTTCCTCTGTTCATTTCGGTTTTTTGCATACATTCAAAAATTCACTTTAACTGACTATGAACAAAGTGTTCTTGGCATAACTTGATAAAATACAGAAATAGAGTTTGTAAATGTTTGCCAAATATAGTGCAATTATTACTATGATAAACCTGAGCATATAAATATATTTAGAGAAAAATGGCTTACGGAAATATAACAGGATTAATTTTTTTAAAAGATAGGAATATATGGGATTAATGGGATCTAGTTGGAACAGGGTAGGAAAATTTAGTGTATGTAATGTATATCTAGGTATAGATAACATTCAACACTGAAAATTATAATAAATGGTTTAGGAGTACCTTCAGCAACCAGATGCCTGCATACTAGTAGGTCAATACTATTAAATATTTCATAAACAATCTTCACAGTACTAGCAGAGGCATTTTTCTAATAATTTGCTCAAGAATTCTGTAATGAATTGCAATAATTTAACACAGTCATGTGAAAAAGAAAGCCTCTGAATTCCATGGCTTTATGTATGAGGACATAGTAAAAATCATCTGGTTCTTAGCACTTCTTAAAAGTAGGTAAATACAACCTCAGATGAACACCAACAACACATGATATATTACACCAGGAGTGTCAAACGGGCGGCCTGCAGGCCGGATGCATCAGGTGCAGGCCACGCCCACCCCAGCTCCAGAAAGGGGTAAAATGTCACGATACGGCAACATGACGCCACGAGTTTGACACCCGTGTATTACACTATATTATCATATATTTTACAAAAAGAAAGCCAAAATGGAGAAGCCATGTGTGAAAAGTACACCCTTACTGTTTCCATAGATATGAAGAGTCTAGAGCTGTGATTGCAATTTTTCCCCATCCCTTTGCACTTGAAGGAAGTTACTACCAGGTTCAACTGTGCAGGGCTGCTCATCACCCACACCTGTTCTAGCACCAGAGCTTTCCTATTCTGAATTGGAAGTATATCCAAAACCAAAAGGAAATGTCTCCCTACCCTCTCTAATTTTCTCAGCTTTTCTTTAGACCAGTCATTCATTTCACCTTAGTCTCTATAAATAGCACAGTATGCTATATGCCATGATGGGATATAGGGATATCATTCTATATAGGATATAGAATGATAGGTTTCAGCCAAGTTGCCTAACATGGCTTTGGAAAACAGAGACACTCAGAATGCTGTCCAGTGAGATGTATGTATCAACTAGATTACCTATGTGAACATACCCATCACATCTAGCATTCTGATATTCTGCTTTGACAACAGTTTTTCTCACGATCTAAGTCAGTATAACAGTGCTAGATCTAAAATATAACCTAACTTAACATGAACAAATATAGCATGTATGAGATACCCTATGTTCTTGGACTTGCAGAAGAAGCTTGATTTAGTGATTAAGGCACCAGGCTAGAAACCAGGAGACGGTGAGTTCTAGTCCTGCCTTGGCATGAAAGCTAGTTAGGTGACTGGCTAGTCAGTCTCTCTCAGCCCAACCACCTCACAGTCTAGTTGTGGGAAAATAGGAGGAAGCAGTATTAGATACAGATAGTCTTGACTTAGAACCATTCGTTTAATGACCATTCTAATTTATAATGGCACTGAAAAAAATTATGACCAGTCCTTGTGCTTACAACCATCACAGCATCCCCACGGTCACCTCATGAAAATTCAGGCACTTGTCAATTGGCATGTATTTACAATGGCTGCAGCATCCTGAGATCGCGTGATCATTATTTGCAACTTTCTTAGCCAACTTGCAACAGTCAATGGGAGAAGGTGGATTTACTTAACTGTGATACACTTAACCATGGCAAAAATGATTGTAAAATTGGGTGCAACTCATTTAATGACTAACAGATATTCTGGTCCCAATTGTGGTTGTTACTGAATACTTGCATGCTTTCTGCCTTGAGTTATTTATAAAATACGATGTTGGGATATGAATAAGTAAATATAAAATAAAAAGTTCTTTAGGTGAAACATTCTGAGTAATAATACATTTGCTTAATTTCTTTTTGTTAATTGCCTCTGAATAATAAGAGAACTAAAAATATTTGCAATTGGAAGCAGTGCTTCAACTACTATTGCAATATAACTACATAAGCATTTCAAGAAGTTAATCCATCTTTTATTATGGGACATCTATGCAGGAATCAAGAGTGTCCAGGCTTGTTAAATCAAGAAAACAGAACCAGGATACAGCATACACACGCTTAGGATGAAACAACAGAATGTGTCTGTAAATTCTGAGCCAATAATTTTACCTAGAGCTCAGCAGAGGCCAAAGCCCTTTTACACAACAATCTGTTCCTTCCTAGGCCAAGCTTGCTTTATTTCACCAAATTTAAAAAGATTCAGAGGTAATTTTTTATCTGTTTGCTATCCTTCCTAATGTTGGAAGAAATATCCATCTGGTTCAGTTCCAAGTGGGGAGAAAGACACTGGAAACATAGAGGCTGATTGGAAAGATGGTTTATGGATGGACAGGACCTCATGGGTTTGAGTCCTGGGCAGCTGACCACAGGAAGTGGAGAGAGAGATATATTTATACCCTCTCTTGGGCTTTGAACTTGAGCTTCCTGTTCCTGTGGCAAAAGCATGTATTCTATTGTTTGCTGTCAGACTTCCATGGGGCTATGCAGGAGTCATAGCTGAGGTTGTCTGAGTTAAGTTTGGTTGAAACGTGGAGGGTAATGATGTAATGAAGAGGCTTGTGTTCTGTGGACAATTTCTATTGTGTCTTAATGGCTTTGTCCTGGTTTGGATCTTGAGTGAGGGATAATCCTACCATTCTACCTTTGTTCAAAATATCCTGTTGTGAATGGATTACCAAATCTGCATTTCTAAAACCTGGCCTCAGCTTAGTATCTGCTTGGAGGCAGGGAACTGTGGCTCTGAGTTTCTGTCTTTAGAAACATGTTTCTCCTTTAGGGAAAATATAATATTCTGTCTTTTTAATATTTCCTAAAATATTTCATTCTTTTAAGAGGGGTGGGTGCTAACTTTCTACACTAACATGTGCAATATAAAAGTACAAATAAATCAGAAGATTAGCCCAGTCCATCAGCATACTGTATCTATACAATACAATAACAACTACCTATTTTTGTAGACCTTTTTATAAACCCGTGGAATGTTTTAATATTCACTGGCTATAGTATGTAATATGGATTGGCTGAGTTGACATGTTAGTCTGTAAAATTGTACTGTAAGGATTGTAATTTCTACTGTTACTGCCAAATACATGGTTTATGTATTGTGAGTGTGATGTAAAATGACTAAAGCCATTGCTAGATAGTTATTTAATTATAGTAACACTTCATAAAAATGGTATAAATGTAACACTATTTACCCCAATGCAGCGGGAGAAAATTGCTTCATCCTACTCGTGTTAAAAATGTACTTCAATTTTTATCAAGAAAACCCCACTGGGTGGAAGTATGGAGCTGAATTTCACCAGGAAAAATGTGTTTGCACTCAGTAGTTCAATAGAACCGATGAAATCAGATAAAAATATTCACTTGTTGTGTTAAAATACATTATAGGAATTTTTGAGGAGCTTCCATTTAATAAACACGATGCATTTTTAAAACACTGCCTAAAACAGGTACCGGTATATCAAAGAGGTGTTTCTTCATCAGATGCTTTATGCTGTTAGGGAAATCATTAGAGCTATGCAATGTTTTTGATTTGATGTCAAAAATGTGCTTGGAGCATGATTGCACAATTTTTTTAAAGCAGCTACATTTTAAAAGAACACCAGACAAGTGCTATATTTGCACACCCACGTGCCCTGAAACATTTTCAAGGAATCATACCTAGAAGTATTCCACAGCCCTCTTAAACCTAATTTACAGTAACAAAATAATATAGGAAACAATACTGGGAGCGGTTTCCTTGGCAGTTTACTTTCATTCTATTCTATGTTTACAGTGATTCATTGCTCTGTTCAAGAAATTGCATAATTATTTTTGTCATATAAATGCTTTCCAATAATTGAGTCATTTTCATCAACTAATACACCATACCAAGTGTATTAGATGATAAGTATCTTAGTTGATCGATCATGGAATTCTGTGATTGCCACATTTTTTTATTATATTCAAGGCCTGAATGGCCCTTTTAGCAATTGCCTTTTCACAGTAGTGATGGCAAAATAAAGTAATATATGATTACTGGAGGACTTAACTGGAGAGGAAAGACAAGAAAAGACCCAAAGAATGAAAAACCAATGACTACACTGGTTCTTTGAAATGTCCCTGGAGAGGAGAGGATGGAAGATCATCCACATATGCTCTAGATCAGTGGTTCCCAAACTTTCAGTCCGATGCCCCCTTGGTGCTACAAACTCATCCTCAGTGCCCCCCACCCCCATCCCCTTCAGGTGGGCGTGGCTTGGTGGTCAGGTGACTGGGTGGGCGTGGCCAACTTGTAAAATGTGGTGAAACTCACTTAACGCTCTTGCTTAGCAACCAAAATTTTGGGCTCAATTGTAGTCATAAGTCTTTCTTTCTTTCTTTCTTTCTTTCTTTCTTTCTTTCTTTCTTTCTTTCTTTCTTTCTTACTTTCTTTCTTTCTTTCTTCCCTCCTTTCTTTCTTTCTTTCTTTCTTTCTTTCTTTCTTTCTTTCTTTCTTTCTTTCTTTCTTTCTGTCTGTCTGTCTGTCTGTCTGTCTGTCTGTCTGTCTTCCTTCCTACCATCTTCCTTCCTTCCTTCCTTCCTTCCTTCCTTCCTTCCTTCCTTCCTTCCTTCCTACCATCTTTCTTTCTTTCTTTCTTTCTTTCTTTCTTTCTTTCTTTCTTCTGTCTGTCTGTCTGTCTTCCTTCCTTCCTACCATCTTTCTTTTTTTATATGAGAGCCAGAACTAGGCTTACCTGCCTGGCGAGGCTCGGAGACCGCCCGGCACGCCCATCCGCCGGCTCTCCACTTGCTGCCTGCCCTGCCAAGGCCCCCGCCAGCCCAGAGCCCAGTGGACCCTGAGGCCGGCGGAGCTCCATAGGGGCACGCCCTGACGCTTCCCGGCCCGCAAAGGTCCCGGAGCCGGGAAGGCGAGAGG
>QLTV01003270.1:71623-85038 GCA_003457575.1 Thermophis baileyi
CCGGACGCCGCCCGGATACCGCCATTTGGGTTCTTTTACCCTCTGCGCATGCGCAAAGCGTTCTGTGCATTCCCAGAGGGTAAAAGAACCCAAATGGTGGCATCCGGGCGGGTGGGCGGCGCCTCGTGCTACCTTGGCGACCGGCTCTATGGCAACCGACAGGTACGAGCGAACCGGGAGCATTTCACCCCTGGTGTGTGTGTATGTTTGCGTACATACACATACAGTATATATAGTACCTAATGTATCTTTTTGTGTGCCTATACACACTCTATACTATGTAATGTGTATGTACACATATGACATATATACATAGGATTAAATACTGTATTTTGGATGTTCAGTAGTAGTAAATAAATAGAGAGGGAAATTGTATCTCATTGAGGCCTTTGAGGCAAGTGGTCTGGAGGTGGGGCTGGGTGTGATGAGTGACGTCGAGTTGGCCATGCCCACCTAGTCACAGGACCACCTGGCCACACCTACCTAGCCAGTCATTAGTGCAGAGAACCGGTTGTTGAATTATTTGAATCCCACCACTGATTAGCATATTGTATGAACCTAGTCATTTCTAGTTTATTAAATAAACCACATTTAAGCAAACCATTATTTGTTATGACAACACAGCTGTAGTTGGAAACTTAATATCTCATAGCACACTTTCAGTAGTCCAAAGACTTATCTAACAATGCTTTGCTTCTTCCCTTGTCTAAAAAATATGCATTTTGCACATGTGCAGAAAATACAACCTACCAGAACAAATCCTGCTAATTCCATGCTGCAAACTTTTTCTGCCAGCATTAAGTTGTTAAAACCGGATTTCTAATTCAGTGATTTTCTAATCATAGCATCATAACATAAACCTCCCTTTAAAATCTAGCAATGAAAATCTAGCTGGTTATATTTCCTCCAAGTGAATTATGTCATTGTTAGCAGAAAAAGGAGAAACCAAAGCTATCTTTACAACAAGCTCCCTAGTGAATGTTGCTAAGTGATAGGCTCAGTCCCACTGAGGAAGTCACGGAAAATTGCATATGTATTTAACTGGTCTTTATGAAATACTGAGAAATTACCTAGAGTGCTGTGTTTGTGCTCTGTTCTCTGGGAGAAAATAACCACTTTACAATAAGTACATAACCAAATGCAAGCCAGAACAGTTGCCTTACCCTTAATGATGTTACTGATGTGATTTTTCCTATTGGCACTTAGTGGTGATGACATTAATCCTTTTATTTCTATTGCAATGTACATTACATAAAACCTGCAGGTTGCAAATCCAATCTTAGAGAAATATATCTTTGAGAGATATGACTGTGAAATATATATCATTTATTTCATTGACTGGGTTGATACACTGTAATAGATCATGGTGTGTTTAACAATCACATGTTAACCTAGCATTGGCTGACTTCATGCAACATACTGTATCAAAAGCAAACCACACAATAGTATGTTATGTAAACTAGATCTCTAATTGGGTTTTCTCAGTGCAGCAAATCATAATATAGCTTGCTTTTCTGGTTTTTAACGTATTGTTTGAATTCAGCCTCTTGTGGTTTATTTAATAATTGTAATTAAGCAAACCATGATGTTTGAACCAAACTGCTGTTCACTCTCAAGGAGACCTGAGTTCCCCAGAAACAATTTTAATTAGATGTGCAATTTATCTTTAATTCAGTAATGTTAGCCATTAGAATATGAAGCCATTTTTGTCAAAGTTGTATGACTGAGGGTAAAGTTGATGGGACAAAGCTTGACCAAGGAGCAGCAAGAATGATAGAATTGAAAATTAGCCAGTGGAAAGGTGGTTTGAAGCCTCACTTTGCTGGCAAAACCAAGAAAGTAAGAACAAGATGGTATAAGATATCTTTAATGCTTCTTTGGAGTAAAAGCAGATTTGAAAACTGAGGGTAACTGAGAGTTAAATTGACAGCCTTGTTATAGTGAGCCTCTTTCTTCCCAGATCTGACATCTCAACTGTATTGCTTCTTCTCAGATAAACTAAATATTTCCTCCCTTGTTTTTCCACAATCTGTTCTAGGATAAGTCCCTGGTCACAATGGAGAGGTTTATGCTTGGCCGATATAATTAAAGGATAAGTGTAATGTAGGTTGCAGGGCCAACCCAAGACATTTTGCTGCTTAAAGCAATGCTTTAAAATAGCTCTTCTATGTTTCACTCAGTCTCATGTAGGACATCACCTGTTCGTTTGGCAGACTGAGGTGTGGGGGGGGGGGCAGATACAATTTCAAGAAAAAGATATGAGAATCAGAGAAAAAAAGAATAAATTGATGGGCTTGATAAAGGTGATTACAAGCATTAGAGATGAAGGGTACTCTGGCATGCTGGGGAGGAACAGGTGGCATTCAGATCTTTGGTCTAAAGCAGGGGTGTCAAACTCACATTGTCACGGTGGCGTCACGTGATGTATCGGGATTTTCCCCCTTATCTAAACCGGGCGTGGGCGTGGCCAGCGTGTGACGCATCTGGCCCATGGGCCATGAGTTTGACAGCCCTGGTCTAAAGAGATACTTCTTGGGTTGTCTTTCTAGGTACTATAGCTTCACAAGACATCTCCCTGAATGTTTAAACTATAACAGAAGTCTCTGCTGCTCATCTTATCTCTTCTAAGAAAGTGCCTGCCATAGACACAGAAAAAGAAGAGGGGGAGCAGGAGGAGCAGGAGAAGGAGAAGAAGGAGAAGATATGTTACTTCAAAATGGGCCTCCCAGAGAGCACTGGCCTCGGTCATCAAGGCTTTTCCCATACTTTTTCATTGATAAAAGCATTTGTAAAGATTGAGCAGAAAGAAGAAACCGAGAGTTTGATTTCAAGAAAAATAAAGGCTCCTGACATCTTCGTACTATCGAGCTGAGAATTCAAACTAGTCAAGCCAAGAGGTTCAGTTAAGCTATGAAATGTCTGAAGATGCATAATTTACTGCTAAGACCAGTTAGTCAAGCCTGACAGATTTCAAGAAGTAGAAAATGTTTCCTTGAAATCTATGGAATACTATTTTATGATGTTTTACACCTCTAAAGCTACTGACATATTTGTCCAGTATATTATACAGATCCTCACCTGAATGGAAACATCTTGTGTTTGCAAAACCAAATAAGACAATCAAAGGAGCAAATGGCTTATCTGATCAAGGATGCAAGAGTTTTTCACAGAATGTCCTCAGAAATCATCTTAATAATTGAAGTCAAGTATATTGACGGATGGTCTAGAGAGTTCCATTTTCACAAAGTCTGCTTCTTTTTATGAGAGCACTAAAATGTTCATAGTTTCACATCTGTTACCATCTAATGGAACAAACACCTGCTGTTTTAAAATTTATGTATCTTCGCATTAGCTACCATTCTGGGACTAAAAGTTTGAATTAACTCTAGGTGTGGGTGACTGGTTATAAAAATAAATAGTTTGCAATATCTTATTTTTATAGAAGCATGTCAGATACAATGCCAAGTAGATCATTATAACCTTTCTTGCCTGGAAGAAGATCACCTCTTAATCAGCAAGTTGACATCACAACATTTTTTTTCACACATATATAAGCACCCCACTCCCAAATAAGTAGGAATCTATTTCACAGATGTTGTTGTGAAAAAATTCATCAAACATTTCTTCTTTCATTTTACTTGAATGTTTCCAATATTCCAATTTAAAAGCTCTGTTTATTTAGTACTGGGGGAATAATTTCATCTGTTCAAACATATAACACTGTTAATTAAGCACTAATGCATATAACTGTGAAAATTAGAATGGGATAAATGTAGCCTCCCTTTTTAATTATCAGAAAAGACAGATTATTTTGCAGCCAAGATATAAAACTACTTGTTAGTTGGCCTAATTGTTGTCAATCACTACTCCATTAAAATGTAATATTAAAATTAAACATGGCATGAGAATGAAAGTGATCTTAAATACCTTGTTTGGAAATATGTTTTTGAAACATGAAACCACAGCAATATGCTTTCAGTTTAGTTTTTATATTTTCTTGGTGTCTTCCAGATATACTGGGTCTGCAATTCTCAGCCATCATAGCTGAACTGTTATATACTAAGAAATTAAGAACTGTACTTATATAAGAGCCGAGGTGGCGCAGTGGTTAGAGTGCAGTACTGCAGGCTACTTCAGCTGACTGTTCAGCAGTTCAGCGGTTCAAATCTCACCAGCTCAAGGTTGACTCAGCCTTCCATCCTTCCGAGGTGGGTAAAATGAGGACCCAGATTGTTGGGGGCAATATGCTGACTCTGTGAACCGCTTAGAGAGTGCTGTAAAGCACTGTAAAGCGGTATATAAGTCTAAGTGCTATAATCCAAAGGCACCATCCATGTAAAAGATGGGTTTGGGGAAAACTCATGGGTTGTGACGAAAGAATAAATTTATAAAAATGAATTGTAGAAACCCATAAAACCTTCCACTGAGCATACCTGTTGGGTTAGGAAGTTACATACACCTCCTCAACATTTCAAACTACTCCCATATATAATTGCCTTACATGAGGGAGTAGAGGTAATTGGTGATCATCTACAGTATGGAAAATGAAAAGGAATTCTCATGTCAGTTAAAGAATTTGGAACAAAGAAGCAGGTCTGCACTGGGTCAAGTAAACACACTAAATATGTAAGACTGCAAGAGTGGTGACCCAGATGTCAACACCAAATCAGAGTTTGAAAAAACCACAGTACGTCTATTGTAATCTTCCTCAATTTGGAATTGCTTTGGACAGTGTGATAGGCAATAAATACATACATACATACATACCGGTACATACATACATACATACATACATAAATAAAGGGTATTCTCCAGAAGTATCTAATTCTGAGAGTTGGACTTCCACATATCCAGAGAGCAAATATATCCAGTGAAATTGATTTATGCACACTGAATAAATCACAATTAATAAATTATAATTAATAAAATAAAATTAATAAGATAAATGTATAGATTTATACACACTGAATAAGCCACAAATATAATGATTAGCCTCATATAACATATGAAGTTCAAACCAAACAAATCTCTTTATCACTCAGCACCATCTTTCTTTCTTTCTTCCTCTACCTTACAATGCCATACATTGAAATAAATGTAAAAATGAATTCTTGCAAAAGGGCAATGACCCATATAAGACATTCTAGATATGTTGCTTGTTAATGGATAGACTAACCAGAGGGTGTTGTTGTTGGTGTCATTATCATCAACCTTTTAATCATAACACGCATAGTGTCAGAAACCAGAAAAAAAGTGATATTTACTGAATTTGCCAGCAAGTTACCAGAATATGCTTCATGATGGTGGAATATTTTTATCCTAGAAATACATTATACTTTGTAATACATAGGGTATAATTTACATCCTGACTATTGAAATGCAATGAACATATTTTAAGGGTAATGGCAAACTAACTTTGCCATTCACCACTCAGTGAAATTTGGAGTGAAAAGGCTGTTAACCTTTGCATAACAAGTTGCCTTCAAGTTACAGAAAAAAAATGAAATATATCCTGCTTGCTAAAAATTAATTAATCCCTGATCATCTAAGTATACACTCACACAAATTACTAAGAATAGTATATTTGAACACTGATTTCTTATACCACTTTCTGGTAGCTTTAAGTGCAATTTTGCTCCTAAAAATGCAGCATTGGAACTGTTATTGAACTTTTGGTTTTTCATTTGAAGTTTTATCACAGTTTGTTCTCTCTAAAGAGCAAGGACTGCGAAAAAAGAAAGAAAGACCCATGTGTTGAATTCAAAGGAACCCTGTTGGTGTGTAATTAGTTCCTGATTCTAGCCAAACCTTAAAGTGTAATCCATTGTTCTGTATTGCAATTAAGCTGCTGATTCAACCCTTCACACACACACACACACACACACCCAACAGAAGCAATTCAAACAATTGGCTGTTTTGCATGTTGATTTCCCTTTTTCTGATTCACTAGCAGTGTTTCTCCCAATTCTCTCTCTCTCTATTTTTTTACAGCAGTCTCTCCCAGAGGCGGTCCAGATAAAAGGCATTACCACTAGTGGTGACATGAGTCATTTGTTACATCATATTAGTGGATGGGTTGCAGTGATATGGATGGTAGGTTCAGGCCAAGGAATGCTGCTTCAAAAATGGCAACATACCTATGACTTGCATTTGAAGACACAATCTATGCTCTCACTAGATTCTTTGTTCATCTAACCACCAAATTCCTGGGAATCCATCATTCATGATTACATAAGGAGCTCACATGCAAAATAAAGAGCACGCCAAATTTAGCAGTTCAAAAGCCACAACGGTAAGCATGAAGAAACACTAGAAAGGATAAGTGTGTAAGCACTGATCCAGGGCAGCAAACTAGACAAAGGCTGTCCTGGTCATAGCCTTTCCCTCATTTTTCAAAATATGGAGGCATATTTGGGGGGTAAGCAACTTTTATTATTTCTTCCATGGTCTTTTTTATGGTGCAAGATAGGAGCTATAATTTTCCCCCTTGTATTGAGGGAAGCTGGGAATTTTTGATCAGATGGCTGTGGATGGGACCACCTTTGTATCTGTGAGGTTATCATCTCTGGTCTTGTATGGGGTTACATTACCCCAGAAAAAAGCCAACAGTTTGGGGGTCCTCCGGGGTTCATGGCTCCTGCTCAAGGAGCAGATGGCAATTGTGGCTAGTTTGCTCAACTTCCTGTTGTGTGCCAGTTACCCTTCTCTCAGGCATTCATCTCCTGGTCATGCCCTGTTGGACTACTACAATGTTTTCTACTTGGGACTACCTTTGAAGACTATCTTGAACCTTCAGCTTGGACAGAATACGGCTGTGCGAGCAATTTTTGGGGCCCCAAAAATTGTGCATGGAACACTCAGCTGTGCAAACCATTTTGGGTTCTGGTTTGCTTCTGTGCCCAGTTCAAGGTGTTGGTTATAACCTTTGAAGCTCTACAAATCATGGGGCCATGTTACCTGAGGAACTGTCTTATCCCCCATTGCATCAGCCTTTCCCACTCGGTCAGGCAGAGAAGATATGTTACAGACCCCATCAGTTAAAGAATTTTGACTGGCGGAGTCCTGGAATATCCTCCCCCCAGAGGTGAGGCAGTCCCCACTCTCCTGGCCTTTTGAAACAGTTTGATGACCTGGCTGTACTGACTCCCATGAGGCTCACCGAGGAGCATGTAACCTTGGGGTTGGTTAATGTCTTTAAGGTCCCCCCCCCATCTTTTAAACTGTTAGTTCTATCCTTGCTTTACTTGGCTCCTTTTATTCATTTTCATGTTTTTTACATTTTTACATTTTCAATTGTATACTGCCCTAAAAGTGCTCTATGAGTGAGGTGGGTGGTTTCTAAATTTGAAAATAATATAGATATAGATGTAGATGTAGATGTAGATGTAGATGTAGAGGTAGAGGTAGAGGTAGAGATAGAGATAGAGATAGAGATAGAGATAGAGATAGAGATAGAGATAGAGATAGAGATAGAGATAGAGATAGAGATAGAGATAGAGAAAATTTAGAAGAGTAGTATGCAGGTGTATAAACAAAAGGTTGGCAATAAAATAAGGCTAATCCACTTAATTTTGAGTAGCCTGGTGGCTAACTAAAGGATGCCCAAAGAATTAGTCAAAGCTACTCACACAGATAAAGGTAGATATAGGTATAGGTAATTAGAGATAGTGATGATAGATAGATAGATAGATAGATAGATGATAGATACATAGATACATAGATAGATAGATAGATAGATAGATAGATAGATAGACAGACAGACAGACAGACAGACAGACAGACAGATATTTTTTTTCTTTTTAAAAACTATGTTAAGACTCAGTTAAGGCTATAGGTTTTATGCATTTTCCATCTCAAGATGAGAAAGGCGGTACAGTCTTGGACTAGGACAGGGAGTGACAACTTAAGCTCATCCTCAGACATGGAAGCTGATTGAGTGACTTTGAGCCAATTACTATCCTTCAATCAAATTTACTTCTCCCTAACCACCATGAACTCTTGGAAGAAAAGTAGGATATAAACTAGGGCAAATTTTTGAAGGAGAGCTTTGTTTGTTGAAAGTTTAACCAAAGCAAATCCTCCAAGCTGCTGTGCAAAGCAACATAGCACCCTTATTTAAGTGGCTCTCTTGCTTTGTTTCTCCTTATTTTCCCAGAGCCTCTTCTACAACCTCCCATGGAACTTGCAGTAGGTGGCAATGGCTTCAGCACCAGCAATGCAGTGCCACAGAAGCCTATCCCAGCTTTTGCTAATAACAAAGGAGACTGCCAATGGTAAGGAACTAGAATGTTGTTTTTCCATGCTTGTAGTCAGATAGGCTCTGGGGACCACATGGATGCATGATCTGTTCTTCTAGGTCAATCTACTCATTATTTGTCATCCTGGGATCTATATTGCTTCTAGATTTCATCTAATATAACAATTTTCTTTTGTACTTGGTGAGAAGGAAGGCTGCAAGTGTAACTGAGGACCATTTTCTCAGAGGGTAGGACAAATTGCCACTGGCCATTCCACTCTTTCCCCAAAGTGCTAGTCCTGGGGAACAGAAAGGGTTATGTGCTCAATGGACTTCTTTTAGATCTTACTCTCGGAAGAAAATTCTCATCATTAATTTATGGGTTGACAGTCTTTTTGAAATCCATTAAGGAAGACTATTACATGTTGTAAAAATTCAGAATGCTTCTGAATGACCATACCAGCTGTTATTCACAGCCTCCTAGGAAATTATGAATCACTACAGCAGAGAAGAGAGATTCTTAAAATGATGTTATTTGAACGAGTAAACAGTAAATGAAATATCTTTAAAAATTAGTTGCTATTCCATTTTTATAGTGCCTAGATTTACAGTTGTGGCATCCATCTACTTTATTTTTTCCTGCCTTTATTGTGACCATGAAGTGTCATCAACCGCCTATAAAATTAGATAGTCACACAGAAAGCAGCAGCATCGAGAAATACATATTAGGTGATAAATCTGTCTAAAATATATACTAGGATTTTCTGTTGCATTTTCTAGGTTTATATATCTGATACTATAAATCCAATACATATGGTACATGTTTCTCAGAAAATGATTGTGAAAATGGGATCTCATGATGCTTGTTAGGCTTACTATCCAAGTATGCTTCAGATGGAGGCTACAGTTTCCAAAATCTTCCCCAGTTGGTTGGGAATTCTGGGAGAGAAATCCTCACATACCGAGAAGTTGCCCCAGAAAACTTGGAAGAGTGAGGAAAACTAAGGTAAATTTTGTACAAATCTATGCATTTTTTTTTGTTTGCAGATATTGCAGCATTCTTTGCCATCCTAAGCAGTTTTTCTGTTATTATTTATTTTTAATATGTTACTATTTAAAAAAACAATTTTAAAAAATAAAGCATAATATACTGAAACAAAAATTAATCTCATCTGTGTTATAAATATATGGACAAAATATTAATATTACCATTCACTTATGATTATATTTATTAGATAAATATTAGTCATAATTTATTGCATTATATAATCCCAGGATGTTTTGGGTTATGTTCTAAATTCTTTTCCATGAAACAATAAGTCCTTCTACCCACAGGAGACACGGTGATCCAGCAAAGGATTATATAGATTCTAATCTGCTGCTATCTGTGCCATTTACTGCCCAGTGATCCAGAAATGTATTCAAACCCTCTGGAGTATATTGCTGAAATACCAAGGACTCAATTTATATATAGATCAGCTGTTTAATATCTAATCTTTGAGTCAATATTACAATTGTAGTTCAACTTGCATAGGCCACTTGTTACAATAATGGCAAGAACATCGATAATTTTTTCCCATCGTGCTGAAGGGTACAAGAACTTGGAAGGGGGAAAAATGTCAAATCATATATATGCTGAAATAATCTGTAGCCATCATGAAGTATGAATATATTAGTAGATATGGAAAAGTATTATATGTATGACATTTTACACGAATATGTTAGGTATTCTGAATTGTCTTTCACTTCCATTTTGGTATTCTGGATGAATTGGGATTATTATACCACAACATCAGAAGTGGGTTCCTCCCGGTTCGCACCGGTTCTATAGAACCGGTAGCAAACCGCTGGTGATGTCACGGAGCCGGTTCTGTCAGTGCCGGTCTGTGGACGCCGCCATCTTTTTTGGGGGGAATTTTTGGGGGAAAAATTTTTTTCTTCTGCACATGCGCAGAAGCGGAGTTCATGGCACTGCGCATGCACCGCCATCTTGTTTCTGGCTTTTTTTGTCTTTTTGGGGAATTTTTGGCACTGCGCATGCGCGTGCGCCTGCACGAAGCGAGCCCGCGCGGCATGGCCACACAGCGCGCAATGCGCGAGCAGCCATGCGGCATGGGAAGAAGCGAACCAGCAGTGAGGTAAGTTAGAACCCACCCCTGCACAGCATGTCTAGCCCTTGGCTATATTTAGGGATTCTATGTACAACATATTTGAAGAATTGCAGGATGAGGCTGATATAGACCCCAAATTTAGTTTTGTTTTTCTTAAAAAAGAAAAATATTTCCAGTAAATATGAAAAGCTTCCATTTAAAATATTTAGTTTCTCACGATTTTATTTAAGATTAACCAGAATTTAACTGCCACTTCATATCTCTATTGAAAACAGCATTGCTAAGTAAGAGTTTTAATGATGATTCTCTCTATAATTGCACAGCTATAGCAATATTTTTAATTATGAAAACATCTGCCAATATAATGAATTTTAAAATTATAATAAATAATAACTTGACCACATGATAAATCCAAGAAGACAAAATCCAAGAATGGACTAAATTAGATGTTGGCAACCAAAAACCACCAAATGATTTGAACAAAAATTCCTTTAAGTGCTACCTAGTATGACAATAATAATGGGTTGTGTAATGAGATTGCCAATTCCTAGTCTATCAGCATTGCTTTAAAAAGGGCATTAAGGCAACTGTGGTTATATTATCTCAAAGTTCTTATAGAAGGACTCATTCTCATAACCCATGGTACAAGAGTTGAGCTAACTGTTATTTGAAGGCAAGTGTTTATGAGAATATTTGTCTTATGCCCACCAAACTCAAAGGTAGCTTGTTTTCTTCTTTCACACTTCTGGTTTTAAACAGGATAGCCATTGTGATGTAATTTGTTAAGTTGGGTGAATGGAAGAGGCAGACAGAGTGACTTCAAAACAACAGCTCTTTATTAGTCAAGTGCTAACAATCCAGCAAAAGCCCTGTCTGACAGCCAGCCCTTTTATAGGGAGCTGTCAGACAGGCCAGCCAATCAGCAGGCAGTATTTTCCCTCCAGAATGGAGGACCTGACTGAAGCCTATGTGCTTCAGTCTGAGAATGTAACACCCCTCCCCTCCTAGTTGGGCTAACCCAACGTGTGATGTAGTCACGCAGATAGGCGGGGCGTTTAGTTGGTCTTTCTGACCTGCACAGCTCAGTCAGAGCTGGGTAAGTGGTTGGGTCAGTCGAGCTACTGTTGCTCCCGGTCTCGACCAATGGAAGCTTCTGGATTTTGGGCCGGGGCGTGGCTAGAGCTTCGAGGACCGGTTCGCTTGGAGCTCGCCCCCCCAGCATGAGCGTCACCAGGTAAGTCTTCTGGACTTGGTCGGATTGAGATTTCTCTGTTAGGAGTGAGCAGTGGCTCCTTTTGGTTAGGCGTTTGCGCAGAAGTTAGTTCTGGTAGCCTAAGAGTGGAATGGCTGAGTCGGCCTCGGAGTTGGTCAATGTGCCGCCTCCAGCTTCTACCCTCCTCGAGCTCTAGTTGGTAAGAGCGAGGGCCGGTGATATCTGTAACCGTGGCAGGAACCCAGAGAGGACTCCCAGCATAGTTGTGGGCGTATACTTGATCCCCTATGCTAAAGTGTCGGAGCTGACTATGGGAGTCTACTGGGGCCTCGGCAGAGTAATTAGGGTGCAACTGATCTAGGTGGGACCGTAGTCGGCGACCCATCAGAAGTTCGGATGGACTTCTGCCAGTGGTGGCGCTAGGAGTGATATGCTGCACTAATAAAAATTTATTGATACGTGTTTGCCAATCTCCTGGGCCCATGCGTGAAAGGGCTTCTTTTGCAGATCTCACCATTCTATCCGCCTGGCCATTGCTCGACGGATGGAAGGGCGAGCAAAGGGCATGCCTGATCCCCTGCTCTGCTAAATAGGTTTCAAAATGTAAAGCCCTGAATTGGGGCCCATTGTCCGAAACCAGGACATCGGGCAGGCCATGTGTGGAGAAAAGTCTCTGTAGCACCTTGATGACCGCCTCTGCCATGGTGGTGGTCATGAGGGCTATCCCTAACCACTTCGAGTATGCGTCCACGACTACGAGAAAAGTTTGCCCATGAGTAGGGCCAGCAAACTCAATGTGCACCCTGGACCAGGGTGCCTTTGGCTGTTCCCACTCGTGTGCAGGCGCCTCTGGGGGAGCTGGTCTGGATTCCTGACAAGGCGAGCAGGTGGCCACCCATTCAGTAATGTCCCGGTCCAGGTTAGGCCGTGGTCATGAGGGCTATCCCTAACCACTTCGAGTATGCGTCCACGACTACGAGAAAAGTTTGCCCATGAGTAGGGCCAGCAAACTCAATGTGCACCCTGGACCAGGGTGCCTTTGGCTGTTCCCACTCGTGTGCAGGCGCCTCTGGGGGAGCTGGTCTGGATTCCTGACATGGCGAGCAGGTGGCCACCAATGTTCCCTCTAATTTTTTTTCAGTGTGTGCGGAAAAGTATAGTGTTTGAGCAGTACATTTTCATGCCTGAGCACCTGAATTTTTTTCACAGATGTCACCCAAGACAACAACGAAATCAGTGTTATTTGAAACTCAAAGTTATGTTTATTCAATGTACCCACTTAATTAAAAGTGTTATATATCAGTATCACTTATAATACTGCAAGTCTGCAATATTAAAATACTTGTATAGTGTTTACGGTAATGTACTGTTAGTCACTGAAAGTCTGTCTCATCTTAGTTTCTCACGTCTGAAACCTCGCTCGCAATCGGCGCGTGATGCTTGGAATGTTGCGCAAGTATCCAGCAGATATTTGCATTAGAGGTAGAGTTATAGGTGAAGGTTATTGAGTGTGAGATTTGCTCCTTGTTTACATATAATAGCTTGCCCTGCCAGTGTAGTTTTCTCCTTGGTAGTTAATTTGATTAGGAACTACTTAATATTGTCTTCTGCTTGGTTGTTTGTCTGGTGTTAATCCCTGTTTATCTGGGTGTTGGTTTCTGGAGAGGATGTTCTGGTTTCTTCTTCTTAACTGTTTTATTGTCTCTTTTGAATGGTGTGCAAATATTGTTTATGTCTATATGCCTATTAATGACTGATTTGTCTGAATGCCAATTACTGGCAAGATGCGTCATAGCACAACCTTGCACATCTCCTCAAGCCAGTCCCAATCTTTTATTTTTTAACAATGGTTTTC
>QLTV01003270.1:85288-98100 GCA_003457575.1 Thermophis baileyi
ACTGTGAGAGTAACAATAGAATAGAATAGAATAGAATAGAATAGAATAGAATAGAATAGAATAGAATAGAATAGAATAGAATAGAATTGAATTGAATTGAATTGAATTGAATTTCTTTATTGGCCAAGTGTGATTGGACACACAAGAAATTTGTCTCCCCTGCATTCTATTCATTCTTTAATGCTCTCTTCATTCCCACCCCACTCCAGGGGAAGGATACTGCAAAATCCCCATTCCCACCCCACTCCAGGAGAAGGATATTGCAAAATCTTCATTCCCTCCCCACTCCACTGGAATGGAGGGAGGCGTGCCGCGTTAGGTGGAGGTGTGAGCGAGCGAGCCGTTTGAGTAGTTGGCGCCCTATTCCCCCCCCACTCCTGGGGGAAGGATATTGCAAAATCTCCATTCCCACCCCACCCCAGGGGAAGGATATTGCAAAATCTCCATTCCCTCCCCACTCCTGGCCCAGGCGGAATGGAGGGAGGCGTGCCGCGTTAGGTGGAGGTGTGAGCGAGCGAGCCGTTTGAGTAGTTGGCAGGTGGGCGTGTGCACCACGCAGGACTTCTCCCCGGGGGAGGCCGAGCGAGGGGACGGTTGCTTTTGGGGGGGAACCAGAGCCTCAGGCGACCAGCTGAAAAGCTCCTCTCCACCGGAGGAATGGCTGAGAGACAGAGGCGGGGAAGAGCGCCGGGGCTGTTCCCCACGTGGCATTGATGCTGAGCCACTGAACTGCCAAGCCGATGGGGGCTATAAAGTGAACCGGGAGCCCAGAAGGGCTGAGCTTCAGCCAGAGAGCGAGCGCTGCCTTCCTGGAGGAGGAGACTTTGCATCCCGTTTCAAATCACTGCGCGCAGTTGGAAACTGCTGCACGGAGTTTTCTTTTCATGTGCGCAGCCGCGCAGTCGCGCAGCTTAGAGGGAACATTGGTGACCACCCATTCCGTAATGTCCCGGTCCATGTTAGGCCACCAAACATAGCTCCTGGTCAAGGCCTTCATCTGGACAATTCCTGGATGGCCCACATGCAATGCTTCCAATACTGCAATACGCAGTTTCTGAGGAACAACCACTCGCTCCCCCCAGAGAAGGCAACCCCACAATACCGACAGTTCATTTTGCTTTGTTGCAAACATTTTAAACTCAGCCCCAACAGACCCCTTCGGCCACCCCCTCAACACCCAGTTTAAGACCTGGAAAATAGTTTTGTCCTTGGTGGAGTGGTGCGCAACCTCAATTGAGGTTACTGGCCCAGAGTCCAGGCAGTCAATCAGGAGAACCGGGGTCTCCGGTGTGGGATCTTCCAGAAGCGTCAGCAAGGGGCAGTGGCTGAGGGCATCAGCATGCCCCAAAGACCATCCCGGTCGGTGGAGAAGCCGGTAGCTGTAAGAGGCCAAGAAAATGGCCCATCGAGACATTCTGGGCGAGAGGGACACAGGTGTGGGGCGGTCACCAGCAAGGAGACCCAACAACGGCTTGTGGTCAGTGATCAAGTCAAAATGCCACCCATATAAATAGTCATGAAAACGTTTGACTCCGGCCACCGCAGCCAGAGCTTCTCTGTCCAGTTGACTGTAATTGCACTCCGCGGTGGACAGAGTCCTGGAATAGAAAGCGATGGGACCCTCGGTGCCGTTGGGAAGGCGATGGCTGAAGACAGCCCCCACGCCAAAGGGTGATGTGTCACAAGTCAGTACAAGCGGCAATGTCTGATTATATTGGATCAGCAGGCTGTCCGCAGAGAGTAGGCATTTGACAGCTGCGAAGGCAGCAGCCTCAGGTCAACCCCAGGTCCATTTCGCCTTTTTTGCGAGCAGTCTATGGAGCGGCTCGGCCACCGTAGCCTTCTGTTTGAGGAAAATGCTATAGAAGTTAAGGAGCTGGAGGAACGCTTGTAGTTCAGACTGGTTCTGAGGGGTAGGGGCGTCCTGAATAGCTTCAACTTTTGAGTCTGTGGGGAGGATCCCAGAGCCTTCAATCATGTACCCTAGGAACTCTACCCTGTCCACTCCAATTTGGCATTTCCCTTTTTTGAGTCACAGACCCTTGTCACGAATCCAGGTCAGGACTATTCTTAGGCGTTGGAATAAGTGTTTCCTATCCTTGGCCGAAATAAGAATGTCGTTGAAATATGGTACGACCCCCTGAATTCCTTCTAACAGGCATTCCATAAGGCTTTGGAACAGTCCGGGGGCTACACTAACACTGAATTGAAACCTTTTGCATTTGAACGCACCCTTGTGCATTACGATGGTTTGCGCCTCTGCAGTAGTGCCATCTACTGGCAATTGCTGGTAGGCTTTTGCCAGATCGAGTTTTGCAAATACTTTTCCTGGGCCCAGGGAGTGTAGCAGATGCTGGACCACAGGAACTGGATAGGCGCTCTGCTGCAGTGCCTTATTAAGAGTGCACTTATAATCAGCGCAGAGACGAATTGACCCGTCTGACTTGACCGGGGTCACAATAGGGGTTTCTCAGCGTGCATGATCTACGGGCTCTAGGATTCCCTGGGCAATTAGCTTGTCTAATTCCTTGTCAATTCTTGGTCAGAGGGCGAGAGGCAGCCTCCGGGGCTTGAGCTGAATTTGGGCTACGTTTGGGTCCAAATTAAACGAGATAGGGGTCCCCTTATATGTACCCAGGCTGTCACTAAAAACGTCCTTAAACTCCTTTAGCAGATCTTCCGTGTCGGCATCAGTGACAGAGTTGATTCCGGTCACCCCCATGCCGAGGGCCTCGAACCACTCCAAGCCGAGCAGGCTTGGAAGGGAGCCACTGACCACAGTCAGGGTGAGAGGGCTGTTGAACCCCTTGAATTGCACCCGGAAGGTGCCGCAGCCGATGACTGGGATGCGGTTGCCCTGGTAGTTGGTCAGTCTCAATTCCTGGCGCCGCAGTTGCTGTCTCCAGATTCCCAGGATTGCTCGTTGTAGTGTGGCCCAGGAAACGATGGTGAGAGACGATCCAGTGTCAATCTCCATGGGGCACGGTGAGCCTTTGAGCAGGACGGTGACCCATAGCTTCTTCCGGTGTGGTGTGGATGCTTGCCGGATCATTGGTTGACAGGCATCGGTAGCATCGGCCCAGTCGGTCCTCCGTCGTGGCGGCCAACCCACATGTTGAGGGTGCTTCGGATAGCTGGGCTTGCTAGGTGCTCGCCACGATGCCTGTGGAGAAGGTAGCTTGGCACGGCAGACTCTGGCTAAGTGACCGCAATGGTCACATCGTTGACAGATGGCCTCGCGGTATCGGCAATCGGTGCGGTGATGGTGCCCTCTGCAGCTGGCACAAGGCGGACAGTGGTCGTCAGGTGCGTTTGCCGCTTCCTGCTGTTTGAATCGAAGGCGGCAAACTTCCTCGTCGCTGTCAGGCGAGAAGTCTCGCGCCGAAGTCTCGCGATGCACGCTGATATTCTTTCGCACGTTTCTTGGGCTGCTTGGTTGTTGTAGCGCCTCACTCGACCTAGTGGAGGCTTCAGACGCCCGGGCTTCATCTAGCGCGATCTGAAGCGTGAGAGTTGTCCGCGAAAGCAGCCTCCACTGTAGAGTAATATCCCGAATTCCGCAGATCACTCGGTCGAGCAGCAGCTCATCCAGATCTCGGAACTCGCAGTGGGCAGCTGCTTTCCGGAGCGCGGCAACATATTCGTTGATGGTCTCTCCCTCCTTTTGATTTCTTAAATTAAATTCGTGCCGCCGCACATATTTGGAGGGTTTGGGCGCATAGTGAGTTTTCAGCATGCTCTGAAGCGCAGACCAGGTGACCGTCTGGACCGGCATTGGTTCAGCTAGCGCCTGGGCAGTGTTGAATACATCTGTCCCACAGTAGCTCAGGAACAGAGTTCTTTTCCAGCTGTCAGACAGCCAGAGGAGGTCATTCGCCTCCATAAAACAATCGAAGCGAGTCATGTAGGTGTCCCAGTGCTCTCGTGCCGGGTTGAATTGACTCGGCGGGGCGTGCATCGTCATGTCGGCTGAGTTGGCACTTTAGAAAGGCTATTTGTAGAAGACTTTACTGCCCCGGGCTGGATTGCAAGGGTGTGGCGCTTTAGAAAGGCCGTTTGTCGAAGACTTGATGCCCCGGGCTGGATGATTGCGTGGTCAGCTCTTTTCTGGCTTATCTGTCTTCCGATCCCACCTTCGTCGCCAGTGTTAATTTGGGTGAATGGAAGAGGCAGACAGAGTGACTTCAAAACAACAGCTCTTTATTAGTCAAGTGCTAACAATCCAGCAAAAGCCCTGTCTGATGACAGCCAGCCCTTTTATAGGGAGCTGTCAGACAGGCCAGCCAATCAGCAGGCAGTATTTTCCCTCCAGAATGGAGGACCTGACTGAAGCCTATGTGCTTCAGTCTGAGAATGTAACATAATTGTTTAACATGCTAAACTGGAAATGGGGAGGACCAGTTTCTATTTGCCAAGTGCTATAGAACAGGGGTCCCCAACCCCTGGTCTATGGACTGGCACTGGTCTATGACCCACCAGGAACTGGGCTACACAAGCGAGTGATGCCCCATCTGCGCATGCATGGGATGCAGGCAGCATGCAAAGCCACACACACCCATCCGCAGAAAAACTGCTGTCCACAGAACCAGCCCTTGGTGCCCAAAAGGTTGGGGGCTTGCTGCTATAAATATTCTATCTCAATGTCTGAATGCTGTGGATGGGGAAGACCAGGCTTCATTCAACCTAGCAAGAATGAGACTTTGGGTGTTAGGACCTCTGCAATCTGGGATTTTCCACTTTTTGTTCTGGCTGAGTTTCACTAACCCAAACATAATTGGAGAGCAGGTTCTTTTGAGAAGTAGGTGCAGCCATGGCTAGGAAAGTTTTTGTACAACTTTGTTGTGCACCAGCTGAAACCTTTCCTGGACTAGAAGGCATTGCTCACAGCTACTCAAACATTTCAGAGGAACTAGAAAACTTGGCTCTTCATCCAGGCTTTTGGTTAGGGATTTTGAGTAGTGTGCATGTTTTGCTTTTTGTTGCCTAGTTTTGCCATATTTTTTCCATTTTATTTATTGCTATATTTTTATAGTTATTTTTTTTGTGTGTTTTTACTTTGAAAAATGTCAGGCAGAATCAGATCACATGTAAATTCCCTGTTCATTTATTACTCAAGCCTATAAACAAGAATCTGGACCAGTAATGATCTTCTTTTCTGACAGAAACCACTCAAAATCACTGGGAATCAGGTAGTGTTTTCGCCTCCCCCTCCTCCTCCTCCTCCTCCTCCTCCTCCTCCTCCTCCTCGGCCCGAGGCTGACAGGCCACAACCGATCAGGGGGAAACATGATAATTGTCTTCCAGTACTTGAGGGGCCGTCACAGAGAAGAGGGGATTGACTTATTCTCCAATTGGAAACTTATGGTCCTCTGCTTGTTTCTGAGGTACAAATCTAGGTAGTCCCAGCTAAAAGGCTAATGCTGTGAGATGCTGTTAATCTTAATTTGGGTTCTTCTAGATGGCCACAGGCTTCCCTCCCTTCAATAAACCATGGTTAAACATTATTGGCAAAACAGGTTATATACTGGAATTAATTTATTGGGCATGTTCCAAAAATATAACGTCCTTTCAAGTCCATTTGATTTTAATATAAAAAGTAAGCTTTTCCAAATTTATGAAGATGGAAAAACTTTGGCAACTACTCAGTATAATAGCTGTATGGTGGAGAAGTGAATGTCACAACGTTTAAGCTATTTTAAAAAGACAGTTTTACTATGACTCACACAAGCTAAAAAATAATTGTGATAAGATGGTGTACTTTTTTCCTCTTTGGTGTTGGGCTTTCTGGGGTTTTGAAGGAATCTGTTACCCAACACACATGTGCTCATGCACCATGAGCATGATTACAGTAACATCACCTTTCAGAACAACAAAAACAGAGAGTGGGATGATAAATAAATGGCAACAACCATTTTGATAAACACTTAAGTAACATATAACTTCAAACCATATTTATTCAACTATATCTTAGTAAAGACAATACACTTGATTGCAGTGAACAAACAAACTATAGTGGCTGGGATTGCTAAAGCCAAAATTTTCCTCCAAAATGTTTCACATGATGATGACATCCAATGGGGCTATTTTTGTGCCAACTGCTATATATGGATTGATTTTTGAGGAAGGCTCTCTTAGGACAGGAAGAGATAAAGGATTTCTGAAATTCTGATGAAGAATTTATCTCATTTGGCAAGAAAATAATACCTCATTCAGCAACAAGATTTTAAAGGATGCTCTACAAACATTAGTGAAAGATCTTTACAGGCTATTTTGTTTGACAACTGTTGGTTGGATAATTCTTATTTATATTTACCATTCTGAAGAAAAACAGTTTTGGTAACATCTTACAGGCTGGATGGAAGCCCCATAGGATGTATGTGTATTATAAAACAGAAATCCATTCTATCTGCCAAAAGTAATCAATAAGTATGATCATGAAAAGTTCGATTCAGCACACTTTTGAAGTTCACCTGTAAATGAAGTGCTACATCATTTGTCATATGCAAAAAGGCCAGGCATAATTCAGATACACCTTTTGCCTTCACCAAATCATATATAAACACATTACACACAATTATTCCTGATGCATTCCCCCCCCCCACCCGTTAAATGTTGTCATTTTGGAGACTGTCATTATCTTAGCACATATTCTAAACATTTTTGAAAAGTAGAGGTGGATATGTTTGTACATCTATTCATCTCAGTGTGGTGGCTTAATAAACATTTGAGTTTTGAAGAGTTCATCAGGTTAGGAAAAGAAAAGAGAAAAGAGAAAAGAGAAAAGAAAAGAAAAAAGGCATCCAAAGATTAGGCTAGACAATGAAGTTATGAGATCTGCAGATAGGACTTCATTTTAAAATGGAGACTGAATGAAGTGCTCCCTAATAATTTTACATCTAGCAATACATAGCAGGATTAGATCTTGTGAACTAGGATAAAGAAACAGTGAATGTCCCAATATTTTTCCATGCAAAAAAGCCAGGAATAATTCAGATATACCTTTTACCTTCACCAAATCATACATATATACATATGAATATGCTACGTTATTGAACCTCCTAAATATTTTTAAAAAAACCTACCTTTGGTCTTTATTACTACAAGCAGGAGAAATATGCAATATTTTTTTCTCATGGTTTTCCTTTATTATATTGCTGCAGTGGGACTCTTACACTTTTTCTTTGTCAGTGGTAACAGACAGAGGTGGGTTGCTCCCAGTTCAGACCGGATCTATAGAACCGGTAAAGGGAATTTTCCCCCGCTCGCCGAACTGGGAGCGATGGCCGGCTGGCCACACCCACGAACCGGCTCTCTTGGCAGTGCCTATGGCGGCGCCATTTTGTTTTTTGCTTCTGTGTATGTGCAGAAGCTGTTTTTTGCTTCTGCGCATGCGCAGAAGCTGGGTTTTTGGCACTGGGTTTTTGGCACACGGCGCAGGAGGAAGCAAACCGGTGGCGAGGTAAGTTAGAACCCACCCCTGGTAACAGAGAATAGAGACACTTTGGTTTTGTGTTGACATTTTGCTGTATTCTTCTCAATGCAAATATATGCAACTATCTTTTAAACTCCCTTATATGTTTTTGTAAGAGCAATTTGTTATATTTATAGCTCCTTTCTGAAAAGGCTAAGTATTTCTGGTCCTGTTTTCAGATGAATAGAAAAAGTGGGATTTTAGATGATTGAAATATTTTTTATTATCACAGTTTCATTCCGTTTTGCTTTTTGTAAACATGCCCTATGAACTAGTTGCACATTCATTTCGAGAATGTAAAATTAAAAAAATCATTTTGTTGATTTTTTTTTTTTTTTGCAAATAAGATGAAAAATGCCAAAATCTTGCTGATTTATAAATAGCACTATGAGTCTAGTATGACTAGATGGCTGTGTGTAGGTGATCTTTGGTAATGTTGACAAGCCAAGTAGGCCTGGATTTGGATAGCATGGGATACAGAACCACTAAAAAAACACAAAAGCAGAGAACTAGAGTGGACAATTCTTTGGAATGATGTTGTGCAATTGCTTTTACAACATCTTTTCTAGGAAACATAACTATGGATCTGGAATAGAACTATTTCTATGTGACTTCAAAAATTATTCTAAAGAACAAATTTTATACACACCGAGTGGAAATAATGGGGCTTGCCCTCCTAGCATTTTCTACGATTTCTAGATTATTCATTATCATCAAAAATAATAAATGTTAATATATGCATGATGTTAACAGATGTATGGAGTTTTCTTTTGTTCAGGAAAAACAGCAGATGCTTCATATTTTGTTATATCTACATAATTTCATCTTCAGCAGCTGCCTTGTTGTCTCTTCAAGAGATGATTGTAAAAAGATAAATACAGCTGAACTGACCTTTATTAGGTAGGGATAATTTTCTTCAGCAAAATTGAAATAGTCTTATACATCTTCTATTGTATTCACTAAATTGCTGGATGGATCAGTTAACTAAAATATGACTCCCTTTATTTTTCAAATGAATATGTAACTCTTGAATATATTTTATATATTATACCGATATATATGTGCATAGCCATATAGGCCATGTAGATGCATTGCCACCAATGTTAGAATAGAATAGAATAACAGAGTTGGAAGGGACCTTAGAGGTCTTCTAGTCCAACCCACTGCTTAGGCAGGAAACCCTATACCAGTGATGGCTAACCTTTTCTGGACTGAGTGTCCAAAGCGCACGTGCGCGACCCCGAGCCCCCAAAATGCAATGTGCGTGCGGCCCCCACGCATGCGGCCCACCCACGTGCATGCATGCCTCCTGTGTGTGCCCCTCATGCATGCACATGTGCCCCCCGCACACACCCCGCCCCCCACGCATGTGCAGCAGAGACCCGAAGCCCAGCTGGCCGGTGGGAGGCGTGCGTGCGCATGCGCAGCAGAGCTGAACTCAGAGAGGGCGCTGGCTCGTGTGCCATCAGAGGGGGGGGGGGCTGCGTGCCATCTCTGCCACGTGTGCCATAGGTTCACCATCACGGCCCTATACCATTTCAGACAAATGGTTATCCAATCTCTTCTTAAAAACTTCCAGTGTTGAAGCATTTACTCCAACACTATATTAATTATTAGCTTTCTTGACTCTTAAATTATTGTTCTTGATCTTGTCCTTTTCCTAATTCCTCTGCAGAGCAGGGCTTCACTTGCTTTAATCTGGGGCAAATTTTATTTGAGGGTTTGGTTGGTTTAGTTTAGCATAGGTCAGTTTAACTCTTCTTTGAGAATCATGAGTATCTGAATTGTAATTATCATTACAAGAGTGATGATAATTGCCTATTCCCACCACAAACTATGTACAATTTTCTATGGCATCTGTTTCCTAATTATGAGTGCAGCCATAACTCAAAGATACCACATGTGTTCCATATAAATGATCCCATAGAAGTTCTCATTAAAGAGACTTTGGTGAGCAAGCAGTAGTTTGAGGAAAAGAATAGTGGGAAGAACTGAATTATATGATTTTGTCTGATTTTGTGTGACTTGTAGCTTAGCACAATATGTCAAGTAGATCCACATTTGACATCATATAAAACAACTTTTTCTACTCTAATAGGAAGTGTTTCCCTGGTTGCTGTGGTTCTGCTATCAGTTGTAATTGAATTAGTTGTTCAGCACATTCACATTTTTTTCACTCAAACTTTGTGGGATTATATTTGAAATTGCTTTTATTTTATCTCCTATCATCTGCAACCATAAAATTCTTTGGGATTTGCCTGTTCTCTTGTCATAAAACTCAGAGATGTTTCTTTGATATTTGAAACCTATTCTAAAAGCTGTATGCATCATATGCAAAACTCTAAGTTGACATTGGATGGCACTCAGGAGTTAGGCTAATTCATATCTGCATCTGAAAACCTTAGGTTTGAAAACAGGAAGGAAAAAGAGACAATAACTCCAAGAACAGGAAAAGAGACAATAACTCCAAGAACAAAAAAAAAATTCTTTATGTTTTTCGTAAATTTAGATATAACTTCCTGAACTACTGATTTTCAATGATTAGGCATGTTAGATGAACCATAGTTATTTTGTTTTTCCCAGATAGTTTTCTTATAGAAGCCACAATTAAATAATTTACATATTCATTTTTCCCTGAAAGAGAACTCATAATTCTTTTCTGGGCTAATGAATTATAAAACAAAGATGAAATACCTGTAAGGTTAGCCTTAATTTAATCAGTATGAGAAGTAATGTCTTTAGCTATTGCAAATCAGTCATTTTGGCTTTTGGCATTTAAGAATTATTTTCTTGCTGAAAATGTGCCAAAAATTGTGAGCATCCAGTGACCTTTAAGAGGAAAAATACAGAACTATACTGAAGTGGTTTAACATGCATGAATGCAGACTATTTTTATAAGCTTTATTTTTAAAATAATATTTCAAAATATTAGAATCTAAAATTCATCATTAAATGCTTAATGCTAATCACGCTGCTGTTGCAAATCAGGATTTGGAACATTAACCAGTGGTTTCATTTTGTCCTAATATGGTCCTAACCTATTGTTTGACATCAACAGGATTATTAATATCGCTCTGGATTCTTCGCTGTTCATTAAAGATTCATATCTTCCTTTTGGCTATATTCAACCCTTCCCCCCAAAAAGGATATTTATTTTCAAATGTTGTGGTTTCATTCATTTTGAGGCCTTGAGGAGGTCATATGGCAATGAGCTCCATTTAGATATATCATTTTCAATCAGTTAACTGCAATCCGCAACCATTCTTTCGGCCACCTACCTCTGAAGTCCTTATCTATTAATTTCACTTTCTCCCTTGGTCTCTTCAGTGATTTTCTATATATTTCTCCCAAGCATACCGACAGTTATCTCTTCTTTTACAGAGGGGAGAATACAAACTGACATAACTTTTCTGAACTGATTCTGCAGAGGAGGCATATCTACAGATTCAGTGATGTCACCCAGAGGACACGGCTGACATTTTCAGTTTTTGATGTTACTGTTTAAGGGATAGAAGGTTAAAGATGCAAATAAAACCCAGGTGAAAAAGCCCACATCTGAAAACCACTGGGGTATTCTAGAATGCCATGGCCTGCTGACTTCAGTTGTAAATTATCATTGTCTCGCACTAGTCAGTGGGATCCTGCTAACAACGTTAAAACTGAAATGCTACCTTATGATTGCTAATATCTGATCAAAACTATTTTTAAGCAAAGATCAAAGATCAACCCAATAGATGAAGAAAGCAAAAATGTGCTAAACAGGGCAGCTGTGAAAATACCAAACAAATTGCTGGGGTACAACTTACTATATTTCAGATAAGTCACAAAGTACTAGATTTTTTCATTCCCTATAGTGGAAATATTATTTCCTTTTTCTTCTGTCCCAAGGCCTTATGCTTGTAATTATAGCACAAGTTTTATAAAGCCTTCTCAGCATAATGAATTATCAAGGTTTTTTTTTCCTTAGCCATGAAAGTACAAAGAGAAATCAGGTCTCAGAATGGCTATAAAAAATCCTTGAGAGATATTGTGTGACCACATTCTCTTCAGTATTATGCATTTCCAATGCCATGACAACCACAAAGGAACTGAAAAGCATACAATAGACAAATTACATTCATAACATTCTCAGATTGAAAAAGTGAAGGACAAGAAAATAGAATGTTTGTCTAAACATATTGTCAGTAGAAATCTATAAACTAGTAGCACGGTAAATAAATCTTGCTTTAATTGCCATATGCAGAGAAAATAGTGATAGTTATACTTTGAGTTTAAAAAACTGAAGGGAGAAAATCCTTGGTGCTCTCTTTGCTTGCAACCCAACCAACCTCACAGGACTGTTGTTGTAAGGAAACTAGGAGGAGGAAGGAGTATCAGCATGTGCTTTTGGATGGTGAAAGCGCTTCTACTTGATTTATATTTTATTGGACAGCCTCCGGAATTCAGCGGACCTGGAGCTACCTCATATCAGGAGCGGCTTGGTAGCCAACAAGAAACCTTCATTGATTATCAACTGGGCCTGTGTGCTCACTGGCTGAGAAGCGAGCAGAATGTTTACTGAAGTCACAGCGTTGCTGAGCTTGGTGCGAGCTTGTGAGGCCGCCGGAGCACAGCTGACCACCATCAACTTCGGAGAGCTGGACTTCGGTGGAACGGCCATGCTGGACATTTTCTACCGGCAAAATTTATTCGAAAAAGAACTGGCCGGCTATAACACCGACATCATTTGCCTGCAGGAGGTATTTGTGGTTAACCTGGGGTCTGTGCCTGACGCCTTCGGTCTGGAGGGGCCTGGAGGGGCCTGTAGGGGCTGTTCCAGATTGAAGAGAGGCAGCACGAAGGACTGGCCTTTTTCCCCTGGAGGGATAAAGGGTTTCCTTAGTCAGCATGACATTGCCTTCAATCAGGCTTTGCTTGAGGAACCTTTGCACGGAGAACTGCGGGACAATTCATTTTCTTACAGACTACCCTTTAAGTCATCTAGGGTTGCATTTACAACACAAACTTACCATCCGGTTTTAACTTACAGTTAAATCTTATCTTGGGGTGTGTGCATTTGTGTATGTATGAGGGTGTTGGTGTTGTGTATGTATGAGGGTTTGGGATGGTTTGGATGGGAGAAGTGGGTTTGGAGTGGTTGAAGTGGGAGAATGAGGGGGCCGGGGGCAAGGAAGAGAGCCTCCTCTGCTGAGTGTGCAAACAGAAGCAGATGAGGGCTCAGATATGGCCCCCGGTTTGGTGTGAGTGTGGTGCCTTGCCGGCCGGGGAGGAGGGGGGCCGTTGGGGTGGGGGAGGGGATCTCTGGGGTGTTGGAGAGCCGGAGTATTGCGGTTATGACTGG
>QLTV01003270.1:125393-140855 GCA_003457575.1 Thermophis baileyi
TCCTAGTTCCCCGCGCGCGGCCTACCCCTCGGCTCCCTCCATATCTACCTCTCCCAGTCATAACCGCAATACTCCGGCTCTCCAACACCCCAGAGATCCCCTCCCCCAACCCAACGGCCCCCCTCCTCCCCGGCAGGCAAGGCACCACACTCACACCAAACCGGGGGCCATATCTGAGCCCCCATCTGCTTCTGTTTGCACACTCAGCAGAGGAGGCTCTATTCATTGCCCCCGGCTCCCTCATTCTCCCAATTCACCCACTCCAAACCCACTTCTTCCACCCAAACCAAACCCCCTCATACATACACAAACGCACACACCCCCAGAATAAGATTAGACTGTAAATTAAAACCGGATGATAAGTTTGTGCTGTAAATGCAACCCTAGATGACTTAAAGGGTAGTCTGTAAGAAAATGAATTGTCCTGCAGTTCTCTATTCTCCCATCCAAACCAAACACCCACATACATACACAAAAGCACACACCCCCAGCATAAGATTAGACTGTAAATTAAAACCGGATGATAAGTTTGTGCTGTAAATGCAACCCTAGATGACTTAAAGGGTAGTCTGTAAGAAAATGAATTGTCCTGCAGTTCTCTATGCAAAGGATCCTCAAGCAAAGCCTGATTGAAGGCAATGTCGTGCTGACTAGGGAAACGGAGTTTATCCCTCTGGTGGAAAAAGGCCAGTCCTTCGTGCTGCCTCTCTTCAATCCGGAACAGCCCCTCCAGGCCCCTCCAGGCCCCTCCAGACCGAAGGCGTCAGGCACAGACCCCAGGTTAACCACAAATACCTCCTGCAGGCAAATGATGTTGGTGTTGTAGCCAGCCAGTTCTTTTCCGAGTAAATTTTGCAGGTAGAAAATGTCCAGCTAATAGACATTTAAACTCCAGTCTATATAAACATATTTTGAAAGCTACAGTAATACAACATTTAGTTAAAAACTAACTCAACAAAATAGATTTAAAGGGCTTTTGAAACAGATTGTTCTGGAAATATTTTAAAATGTTCAACTTAAAAGGGATTTTCAACTATCCTTTGGGAGGAAGTTTCATAAAACCTAGGCCATTACAGAGTCCTTCTAAATTCTTTGACAAAAAGATCACAGAACAACTTTTGAGATTCAGACGGATTGAGAAAGGCAAGGGCCTGAGCTCTGAGAACCACAATGGCAGCTGAACTTTATTAATAACATTTCAAAGATGTTTTATAAGAGAGGCAATGCTTCTTACTGCTTTATTATTTTAGCAGGCTTTTTATGTTATTTTGGAGATCATGCTGCAGTGATTCTCTTTGTTGGTTTGCTTTGAAGCATTTAAAAGGCGCCTTGACCTTAATGGGAAAGGGAAGATAATAAATAAAGGTAATTGCCAAATACGATGGTATTTTATGAATTGCATCTTCTACCCTGCTTTGTGCTATCAAACATTTTTTTTTCTTAAACTGAAGAAAATACTGGAAGGGAGAGTTCTCTTCAGCTGGATGATTTATTCATCCCAGAACTGCCCTGACAGCTGGGCAAAGCTGAAATGTATGTCATGTCTAAGACCTCAGGCATTCCAGAGCATAAACTGTTATCTGTATTATATGAAAGTATAATACAATTTCTGTTCAAATGAAATGCTTGGATTGGACTTTTAGCACTGTAATATAAGTCACTTAGCCAGAAATATTTGTTTTTAAAAGGAGAATACATTGAAATGTCCAGAGTGTATTGTAGATACATGGTTTTAAGTAATAAGACCCAGAAACAAAGAAACGCATCAACTGAGTCATAATCTGATTTGGCTTTGGGTTTTCATACTGTATGAGCCCACAAACTAGAGTTTGTAAACCTTGGGCAATATCTAAATATATTGTATTATCTGATTCAACAAACGGTGGTAGTATAACATGTGAACAAAGTCTAAATATTTTTTTAATAATAATTTTATTGAAGTTTAAGATTACGAAGATAAAAAACCTGATACAAACTAAAGAAAAGATAAACAAGGAAAGATAAAAAGAAGAAAAGGAGAAAAAAGGGATAGAGGAAAAGAGGAAAAAAGAGACAAGGATAAATATTTTCAATAGTTTAATATTTTGTTTAATATTTCAACCAAAACTCTCTTCATTTCTTATTTAATCTTTTATCTATTGACAAATAATTAAATGTCATCTTTCAATCATAATTAGAAAAAATCTATTAAGAGCTACCAGAAATAACATGTGTGTGTGTGTATTAATTTTAAACAAGTAAATGAATTTCATAATTCTTTCCCGTACTTTACACAATACCTCATTTCCTCCAACACGCTTCCCATATCTTATATCTGTAAACAAATATTTAACATCTCATCAAAAACTAATTTTTGAAACTTGATCAAGAAAAAAAATCAATTAAGAGCAGCTCAAAATAACACATTTTCAACCAATTGAAAATACTAATATTTAATCTCTTCAAATGATGTCCCATAAATTAATCTCTTTTCTTCATCTCCTGTCAATTATATCATGTATCACTTTCTTTCAAGTACAACAAAACTCTCATCTTCTCATACTTTATCCATAAACAAATCTTTATAGCCTCATCATTTAATCTTGATCAAAGAAGCCCACTTTGTAAACCTTGGCTTTAGTTTTAATATTCTTGATTATGCCTTTTAGATAATGTTCCAAAAGGTTGATTACTTCTCTTTTTTTGTTCTCTCAGGAATTCTTTCATAGATATAACAGATCTCTTTTGTAAATTTGAAGTAAGAAAATTGTCTAAGTCACTTTTCTGAATTAAGATTCCTGTATTCAGGTCATTCTTTTGGTTTAACATTTGTGTGTCCCTTTTAAATCTGAAATCTCATTTCTTGGTCTTATATAACATTGTCAATATCATAGTTATATCCTGTCAGTTTTAAATCCATACCTGAAACAGACTGATTTTAAGTTACATATTCTTCTAGCTCTTCTTTTAAGCCCATTTGTATTGAATCAGACAATCTAAGAAATAATTTCTGGGTACATTGTTGCCAAAGAAGAGGGGGTCAACCAATTCTCCAAAGCACCTGAAGTAGGGGTGGGATTCAGCCAGTTCGGACCAGTTCTGGCGAACCGGATGCTTATTTTACATCTGGTTTGCCGAACCAGTAGTTGCAAGGACTGGCTGGCCCCGCCCACCCCACCCCACCCCACCCCTCCCAGGAGTCTCCATGTGGCCCATTTTGGATGCAAGATAAGTGCAGAGCCCGCGCGGAGGCTCTGGGAGGGTGAAAAACGGGCCTCCCAGAAGTTCCGGAAATCCGGAAACGGGCCTGTTTCCAGCCTCCGGAGGGCCTCCGGAGCCCGGGGAAGGCCGTTTTTGCCCTCCCAGAGGAAAGCCTCTGGAGCCTGGGGAGGGCGAAAGCTGGCCTCCCGGAAGTTCCGGAAGTCAGGAAACGAGCCCATTTCTGGCCTCCGGAGGGCCTCCAGAGCCAGGGGGAGGCTGTTTTGGCCTCCCGGAGGCTCGAGGAAAGCCTCTGAAGCCTGGGGAGGGCGAAAAATGGGCCTCCCGGAAGTTCTGGAAGTCCGGAAATGGGCCTGTTTCCAGCCTCCGGAGGGCCTCCGGAGGGCCTCCGGAGCCTGGGGGAGGCTGTTTTCGCCCTCCCGGAGGCTTGAGAAAAGCCTCCAGAGCCTGGGGAGGGTGCAAATGCCCCCCTGCCACTGTGGTGCAGGAGGCCGAGGAGGCCATGCCTACTATGGCCATGTCCACCCAACAACCGGGCAGAGAACCGGTTGCTAAAATTTTTGAATCCCAACCCTGAATTGAAGGCAGGACAAGAAGCAATGGATGGAAACTAATCACGGAGAGAACCAACCTAGAACCAAGGAGTAATTTCCTGACAGAACAAAGAATTAGTGGAATGACTTCAGGGGTGAAATCCTCCCAGTTCGGCCCGGTTCGGGCGAGTAGGTAACGATTGCAGCAGCTGATTCGGAGAACCGGGATGGCAGCATGAAGCTCCACCCATCTGCCCCAACATCATCATTTCCTGGTTTTTTAAAAAAACTTTTCAAAGCCTATTTTCCCTGCCAGTTCCCCTGAAAGAAAGAAAGAGAGAGGGGAGGGGGGGAAGGGAAGGGGAGGGAGAAAGAAAGAGAAAGAAAGAGAGAGGTGGTAGAAGGAAAAAATCAGGACTCACTTTCCAGCCAGGAGATCGCTTGGGAAAGAAGAAAAACAAATGCTGTCTCTTTAAATCAGGATTCTCCAAAGTTAGCCACATGGCTGGCTGAGGAATTCTGGGAGTTGAAGTCCACAAGTCTTAATGTTGCTAAGGTTGGACCCCCCTGATTTAGAGCATATTTTTCTTCACACGTCTACACATTGAGGAGGCACGTATGACACGAAGAACCAATCTGTTCTTTGTAGTGAAGCCCAAAGTCCAAATGTTGAATAAAAATAGGATCCAGGTTGCAATCCAGATCATGCTCACTTTGTTATCTGAAAAGACTCACTCGATGTCTCAAAGAACGTAGCACTCTGGTAGTATACGTATGTATTAAATTAAAGACATGCTATTTTTCTCTCCAAGTTAAACTTCCTAGGGGCGGCGTAACAGAAAATAATTGAGAAGCACTGCACTAGACACAGCTTCAGAGGATGCTTTGAAACAGCACAGCAAAGGCTGGAAGGGACCTCAGAGGTCATCTAGTCCAACCCCCTGCTCCCTGGCAAAATGGACTGCTAAATTGGTCGCACCCACCCAGTCACATGACCACATGGCCACGCCCACCCAGTCACATGACCACGCCACCTGAAGCCACACCCACCTGACCTCCAAGCCACACCCACAAAATAAGCCACGCCCACAGAACCGGTAGGGAAAAATTTCACATTTCACCCCTGAATGACTTGCCTCCAGAAGTTGTGGGTGCTCCAACACTGGAGGTTTTTAAGAAGAGATTGGACAACCATTTGTCTGAAATGGCATAGGATTTCTTGTTTGAACAGAGGGTTGGACTAGAAGAGCTCCAAAGTCCCTTCCAACTCTGTTATTCTGTTAAATATCCTTAAATTCTTCCAGAGTTAAAATATTTTTCTCCATTCTGTATTAGTGGGAGTTCTCTTTTAATTATAATCTTTAATTATTTCTGGTTGCCTCTAGTAACTAGCCTTCAAGGTCTCCTCTTATCACGTTTTTCTCTCATCCAGAACATTTCCCAGGAAGAGTTGTCTTACACTTAAATTCAGTTTTTCATATATATTTTAATAATATTTTGAACAAACAACAAGAAATGTTCTTGTAAAGTCTTGTTTCCAGTTAATATTGCCCCTTGGTCCATTTAAAAACTTTCCAAAATTAACATTTTAATAGCCCTTTCACTGCACGTTTCCAAATTTAAAAAAAAAACATTTTCTTTCGATTTTAGTTATATAAATTTTTGTTCGCTGCAGGTTGGAGGAAAATCACCTAATGTAATGAAACCTTTCCTTCTGGAGGTTCTTAATGTCAAAAGGCAATTTATAAGCCATTCCTAATAAAAGGGATTAAGAGGGTGGGTGAACAAACCCAGTATCCTTATGAAAGACTCTGACTGCAGCTTGGGGAAATATGTTTCTTCCAATTTCCCGAGCTCTAAAATCTGCTGGATACCACTACTTTATGGTCCTGTCCTGAGCAGCATTTGTAAGGAGTCCACTGGGAGATCCTAAGGCCTCAATGCAACAAATCAAGACAGCATTTCTATCTTAATTTAATCATAAGCAGCCATAGGTGTTTTAATTGATAATAATAGCTAAAATAATAATTCCAATGACAAATTCCCATCTCCCAAAAGTCTTGCTGCCTTATCTTTTTAAATAATTTTATTAAAACTTTTCAACAAGAAGTTAAAAGCTAACCCAAATTACTAGAGAGTAATGTAGCAAGGGGGAAGAGGGAAAAGAGAATGAAAGGAGGAGGGTTTGGCAGGAAACGGGGAGAGCAAGAGAGAGAGGGGGGGCAATAGAGATAGGTGAGTCTCTTTGGGGGACACTGGACAGGCCTGAGGGAAAAGAGAGAGAAGGGAAGCAGGGCCAACCGGCTCACCTGGCTTCCACCCCACTGAGTGAGGGGGGAAGCAATGCATGAGGATAGGTTGAGGAAAGGTAGAGAAAGGAGTGTGAGGGAAGGTGGAGAAAGAAGTGTGGGGAAAGGTTGAGAAAAGAGGAGGAGGAACATGAGAGAGATTGATAAAAAGGGAGGCAGGCAGAGGAATCAACGAAGGAGCAGAGGCAGTGGAAGGAGAGACCTGCAAGCAGCAGGAGGGGATGGAGAGGGAGGAGAGAGAGGAAGAAGGGCCAACCAGCCACCTGACCATCACACCACTGTGTGACCTGCCTGCTGGGAGGAGACTGCATAAGGGACTGATTGGAACAATAAGACAGCAAAGTTCAGCTGATCCAGGCAAGTGGAGATGCCTGAGCGAGGGATCGGAGTGGACTGGCAGCTGTAACAATGGACTGCAGCAGGGGAAAGCATCCAGATGGTTGGAAAAGAGGGCCAGGGGAACCCGGACTCCAGAGATCTTTTTGGGGGTAGCGCTACAGTAAGAAAGAAAAAAAGAAAGAACAAAGAAAAAGTGCAATAAAAGAAAAAAGTTAAAGAAAAATAGAAAAGAAAGAAAAATATAAGGAAGTGCTTTCCAATACTATTCCCACTAGTACAAATATATTTTGACCCCCCTCTCTCTAAAGTTGCATCATATTAATCTTCTTTCTATAATCTATCCTATCTAATCATCAAAAGACCTTATGGGGGGGGCAGCAGGGAGGCTTTCCTGGGATGGACGAATGAAAAATTCTAGGAGTATATGGAAAGAGAATAAATTCTAAAGAGGATCATCCAAGATGTAAATGTCATCCCATCTCCCCAGCTACATAATCAGGGAGCAATATAGGAGGATGCTGGAAGTAGAATATGATCACTTTAATGACAATTGCAAATGCATCATTATATACTGCATAAGAGAAGGCAACATTAAACCACACCTGTATTTCATCAAGAATATCACATGCATAGATAATATAAAATAATTGACGATGTAGTAGTGGATGATGGATTCTTCAAAATGGATATATTAAACCTTGCAGTTCTGTGCAAGCATTTTATTCACTAGGAATGCTTTGGGAGTTCACTGATTGTGAACTTAAAGCTAAAAGAAATTGTACTTCCCTGCACTAAGCCATCACTGGGAAGGCTTGTTTGAAGCTTAGTTTTGGGTCAGATCTTAAAAACAGTAAAATGTAAAACTGTATTTAATGGCTTGATATGTATGATGTGTGTACTTAGTCATTAAAAAAAACCCCACAATTACGTCAGTCAAACATTTTATACAAACCTATATACAAAGAAATGATTATTTTAGGACAGTGAGTAGAGCAAACAACAGAAATGTAAATGTGCTAGGAATGTTGAATTTCAACACACCATACAAAAGTTTTGCCTTATTTTAAATGCACTAAACATTATTATGAGGCCATTATGAGCATCTGGTTGCACCACCGTTTTTTTAATAGCCTGTCAGCATTTTAAAAGTTGCTTTTTGGAGTATTCATAATCTACTTGTCTTAAATCATTTAATCATACCTCTTGGCACACAGAATCACACTTCAGGTGGTGATTTTGTTCAGAATTTACTCTCAAGCTACTTAGCAATAAGAATTAATTGGACATTGAAAGAAATATTCTGACTTGGAGGGAGTTTTGTTGTTTTGTTTGTTATCTGCAATCTTTCAAAACTAAAACACTTGCGAAGTTTATTCTGAGATCTATTATTTATATGCATTTAGCTGGAAGAGTATTTCTACATTTCTGCAGACAATAGCTAATTGCTTTGAGTTATACAAATAGTGTTCCATACACCTTTGGCATAGTCATGCCAGCCACATGACCACAGTGGCATCTTTGGACAATGCTGGCTCCCTCAACTAGGAAAGGGAGATGAGCACCGCCCCCTAGAGACAGACACAACTGGCAGCGGAAACCTTTAACACCACCCCCCTTTTTTGTGAGTTACACAACGTCAAGGAAGAAACAAGATTCAGTGTTTCTTTGAAACTTTGAAATAGAAGAAAGGCAAGTCAGATGTGATAGGAGATATTGTATGGCTAAAGCATTTATATGTATATATATTGCACACATGCAAGGCCATGTTGAGACCAACACTAACATACCGGCCAGGGCTATACTAAACAACACAAATATGTGTTTTTTTTTAATGTAATGGAAGCTGAGATGAACATTTCCTTACATAAATGCTTACCATGTTTTGTTTTGTTTATAAATTCAAAAATACAGTTTATGAAAAGAATTCAAAACAAACATGGGCACGCTGATGGAAGCAAGAGACAGAATATAGTCATGCAGTTAATCTGTGTGATCTCATTTCTTTATATATTATCAGCCAAGTTCACACAACATGCCATACCACATAGTTCATTTGATTTTTTGCTTAGTAGAATATGAGTAACTATTCTAATACGGTCTTCAGCTCATCTTTATATGGATAAAACCAGTTTGAATAGTCATAAATATTCATTTATAACATAGAGTGAGATTTGTTTAGAGCCTTGATTGATTTCACAACCATAAGCACAACATTTAGTTACTGTATAGGTGAGATCAGGTGCTTGTCACTAAAAGGATCGTAACATGCTTCTTTGGAAGTCATAGGAGGAGAAATGAAATAAGTTATTTAGAAAGAAGCCTCAAAAGAAAGAAATACATGGTTTCAACTGCTGCTGATCCATGGGGCAAGCATGTTTGTTATATGATATATTGTGCAATTTGCAGAGCAGAGGAAATGGAAAAACATCAGTATAGGCCAGTGGTTCTCAACCTTTCTAATGCCGCAACCCCCCGCGACCCCCCCACCCCGCTGCCGTGACCCCCTCCCCGCCCTGTCCCCGCGCGCGATGAGGTGACAAAGGGGGCGTGGTACCAGGGGTGCTCAAATGGCGGCGTCCGGGCAGGTGGGTGAAGTCTCCCACTTCCGTGGCTCCCGGCTGCCCGGCGACCCACAGGCACGGCCAAACTGGGAGCATTTCCAAGATGGCGGGCTAGCGCGCACGGCGACCCCTGTGAAAAGGTCGTTTGACCCCCAAAGGGGTCACGACCCACAGGTTGAGAACCGCTGGTATAGGCCTTAAATTTAAAAAAAATGAAGGCAGAGAGTTTTTATATTCCCCATTCCTGGTTTATGGCTTAGTGTTATGTATGAATCAGCACACTGTGGTTTATTCAACAAAATACAGCTGATACAATGGTGTTGCATATACATTGCCAAAAGGAACAAATATGCTTTTTTGTTCAATGCCCTCCATACTTTGGTGTTTTCATTAAATTAAAGTAATTAATATGATTAGAAGTTCACATCTAAAACAGAATTAATTATATTTCCCTTTGCCAATTCTACCCATTATGACTGTTGCTTTTGTGAAGTACCACAAAGTACTATTGAAGCTCTGAGAAGTGTGCTTGGAAGGGACACCAGCAGAGCAGAAGCAAGTCAATGTGTATGATAAAAAGATAGAGGAAACATATCAGGGGTGAAATTCAGCAGGTTCTGACAGGTTCTGGAGAACCGGTAGCGAAAATTTTGAGTAGTTCGGAGAACCAGCAAATACCACCTCTGGCTGGCCCCAGAGTGGGGTGGGAATGGAGATTTTGCAGTATCCTTCCCCTGCCACGCCCACCAAGCCACGCCCACAGAACCGGTAGGGAAAAAAATTTGAATTTCACCCCTGAAACATATGTATTGTCTCTTTGAATGTAGAATAGCTATTCTACATTTTTTTCTGATGAATAGAAAATTTACATTTACATCATTTTCCTACATACGTATTATCTTCTTGAATGAAAACTTTAAACACTAGAACAATAAACTATCTCAGAGGGAACTGAGAAGAAGAACAGAGAAAAGAACATCCTTCCATTTAATTACATTCAAGAGACTTGCTTGCATGAAACTGCTGTACTGCTAATTTCAGTGCTCATCCAGGTAACTTAAAATGGTATTCTCATTTTTTGATTATGATTCACTTTGGTTTTTAATAATTTCAGTGGGGAGAACCATATGTTGGCCAGTTCAGAGCCTTAGCAGGAAGTAGGTCCCAGTTATGGAGTACTGCCATCCATGAAATTAATTTATCAACAAGGCACCTCTGTATTTTTGCCTGTGTTCTTTCTTAGCGTGATATTGTAATGTTCAGTTTCATGTACTTTAAATCAGTCGAGCATCATGAATTTTCTTTTTATTCTCCAGTATCAGAATGCTGAATTCTTTCCCCCCCCCCCACTTTCTCTTCCTGAAGTCCAGCTTTAGAGTGACAACTTGCTTCACCAAAAACATTAAACTATAAGGTAAATTGGATTGGAATTATTATATTGTTTGAAACACTCAGCTGAGCCATTTACAGCTTAGCACACGGTATCTTTTATTGAATGAACCAGCCAACTGAAGTTTATTGAAACTATCCACTTTTCCTTCAGCAGCCTGTAAGGGGATTATGCAGCTAGCTTGACAAATTTCAGTATAGTCTGATGGAGAAGATTCTGCTTTACAAAGAATGAGGCAATAATAAACTTATTACCCTTTAATAATTTTTTTTTTGCAGAAATACAACAGGTTATCCTTATGTTATGGTCCAGTTATGACAATACATGTGTAGTATTGGAAATGCTTCCACATGCCACATGATTTAACACTGTGTTTATTTTCCCAGCATTAATCCGATTCCTCTTCCAACAGTAATGAGGCCACATTTCTAGCAGTTCACTTAACCCACTAATTATATTTAGCACATTCATCCTGTAATGTACCTTTGGTACCAAGATTTAGTCCACAGTACTATGTATTAAGAATATGATGTATTTCCAAGAAATAATTAGCTCTAGGGAAGCTTTAAGCAAAATGTTGTTCAAAGCATAACAATGAAGTCAAGGTTTCTTTTTTTCTGCCATGTTTGTTCCTTTGCTTTGCTTTGCTTGCTTTTTAAAATGTTTTTAACAATTTGTAAACCATCCAGAATTTCTGGGAATTGGGCGGCATATAAATTTAATGAATTATTATTATATATACAACAACATGAAATCACAGTTGCAATTCTTTTGCTGGTGTGGACCTTCATACACATCATCTTTTTCCTAAGAACCTAGGATGTTGTAATGTACCAGTATAGTATATGTACGGATCCAAGCAATGTGGCCTTTTATAACTCTCAGAAATTTTGTCAATGCACAGATCTTTTCTATTCTTCAGGGCTTACTGTTATGTAAAGCAGCCTCCAATTTCAAGCAGCAGAATAGCTACATCACTTTGCCTTTGACGAATCGAAGTGCACATACTAAGTTTCTGCAATTGATTAATGAGATGTACTATAGAAAATGACTTTATGGACTATTATCTCATTTTGTACCACATGAGAGTCAATAAATCAGAAGCTTATTTTGTGCTTATCTGATGTCATTTGTTTAACCACTTGAAGCTGCTGAATTTGACCATGGATTAAATGAAAAATCTGGTACAATGGGAAGGGAAATATAAGATGGAAGAGTACAGGTAGTCCTTAATTTACAACCACAACTGAGCCCACAATTTCTGTTGCTAAGTGAGACAGTTGTGAGTTTTGCTCCATTTTACAACATTTTTTGCCACAGTTGTTAAGTGAATCACTGCAGTTGTTAAGTTAGTAATACAGTTGTTAAGTGAATCTGGCTTCCCCATTGACTTTGCTTGTCAGAAGTTTGCAAAAGATGATCACGTGACCCTGGGACATTGCAACCATCATAAATATGAGTCAGTTGCCAAGCATCTGAATTTTGATCATGTGATGCTGCAATGGTTGTAAGTGTGAAAAATGGTCATAAATCACTTTTAACAGTGTCATTGTAGCTTTGAATGGTCACTATATATATATATGTTTATATTTATATTTATTATATTTGTATGCCGCCCAACTCCAAAAGGACTCTGGGCGGCACTAAATGAATCGTTAAGTCTAGGACTACCTCAATGCAGTTCCATTCACCCACTCCAGAAGCTGAGTATCTAATGTGATGACAGCCAAAGGAATCAAATTCAAAAATGCTTACTTGCAGGAAAGATCTGTTTAGGATGATTTGGCCTAATCAAGAATAAATCCTTGCACATATGAAATCTTGTTTTGCTAGGCAAGCCCATATAGTCTAGTGGTTAAAGCACTCAGGCTAAAAATCAGTGGACGGTGAATTCTAGTCCCATTTTAGGCATGAAAGCTGACTGGTGGACTTTCAGCCAGTCACCCTCTCTCAGCCCAATTCACAGGGTTGATGTTGTGGGGGAAACAGGAGGAAAGCATACTAGATACTGTATGTTCCTCACCTAAGTTATTTATAAAAATAATGAAGATGAAATAAAAATAAATAAATAAATATTTCTAGTGGGAAGCAGTTGAGTCTGAATGTGGCTCTGACTACAGGAGTATGAAAAATTCTTCTATTTTATCATATTTGCTCTGTTTTATCAGAATGATGTAAGGTTAGACGTGGCCTTACAGCTCTGTAATTTATTCTAATTGTCCAGCTCCTGACCTTCTGGCATCTTGAACTATAATTACTTTATTTAGCCTAATTTCTCTTCTCCTTTTGTAACTTTTCAACCCTTGTGCTGTTATTGCTGCTACTGCTCCTCCTTTGACCGATGTACTACCGTTTCTGTGAAAAGATTTTTAAACTGTCCTTTGAAAACACTTCTGTATTTTCTGGTCTGAAAGATCCTAGAATAAGGCACCTTCTTTTATTAAAGCATTTCAAAAGGTGGAAGTTTACATATTAAATCTGTCCACAGCTTGTGTGTAGAATAAACAGGAAAAAAGTGGATAAGGTTTTAGAATTAAAGCATAAGAAAATTTATATTTTTCTGGATTATGTGATAATCCGATCAACACTTCATAATCAATAAGGACACAATTACATCCTGATTAATATTTTAGCACTGCACATTTTTATATAATTTAGATTCTGATCTTGCAATCTGGAAAAAGGAGCAGTCTGACAAGAAAGGAGCTGAAATTACGCCCATAGCAGAAAATCACAGCAGGGCTCCGTGAAGCATTCTGTTATAATAATAACTACAGTAGCTTTATTTCAGCTGTTTTATAAGCAAAGCAAAGCTTCATGCACACACCAAGCAACATTTAGCAAAGGACATACTATGCTCTTTGCACGCTTCAGTGACATTTTAAAAAAAAGCCCTTGCATCTTATTACAATTGATATCTCTAACAATGGTAACATTCTGAATATCATAGGCATCCATAAAACCACAATGACAAAAAAAAAATGATACATATGGTATGAACCCCGCCCTTACATGGATATACTACATCTGATGAGAGCCCATAGTCTGGGGAATGTGTCATGACATCATGATACATATTTCATCATTTACTCCCCTCCCACATGTCTACTGTATGATGGTTTTGAATATTAGTAGCATTTTAACAGCTTTAAATATACACATTTTGAAGATTTTGAAGCAATAGCTAATCTTTATTTTCAACCTTTGTGTGGTAGTAAACTAGACTCCTTCCACAAAAAGCAGAAACATTTCATTCTCTTATACTTCTTGTATTAACATTTATCACCTCTTGGAAATCTGGTAGCTAATGAAGTTGGAGAAGGTTGGTCTTCACTTCCTTAAACATCTGCCATGGCTCAGAATTTCAAAAGCAGAGTAGCAAATAAACTGGAAGTGTGTTGAAAAAAAGCATATCATTTTCACAGTTATCTCTAATGCAGTGGTTCTCAACCTTTCCAATGTCGCGACCCCCGCCCCGCCACCGCGACCCCCTCCCCACACCCTCCCCACGCACGATGAGGTGACAAAGGGGGCATGGCACCAAGATGGCAGGCTAGCACGTGCTTAGGCGACCCCTGTGAAAGGATCGTTCGACCCCCAAAGGGGTCACGATCCACAGGTTGAGAACCGCTGCTCTAATGGTTGAAGTTCTATTTCATATATTTAGCAATAGCACTTAGACTTATATACCGCTTCATAGTGCTTTTACAGCCCTCTCTAAGCAGTTTACAGAGTCAGCATATTGCCCCCAACAATCTGGGTCCTCATTTTAATGACGTCGGAAGGATGGAAGTCTGAGTCAACCTTGAGCCGGTGAGATTTGAACTGCCGAACTGCAGCTGGCACTTTTTTTGTGTATTTATTTGTTAGTGTATTTATTTATTTATTTGTGTATTGGGTATTTGTGTATTTAATTGTTAGATTTATATTTTATCTTTCCTCCAGCTTAAGACAGAGAATTCTCTCACCATTTTTTCGTAAGAGCAATCACCCTGTGAAGTAGGTTGGTCTAAGAGAGAAAGACTGGCACTAAATCAGTGAGGTTCCATGGCTGAGGTGAACTTGAATCTGAATCTCCTTATCTTGATCCAATACCTTAACCAATATCCCACATTGCCTGAATGTACAGCAAGACTTTTGGTTAATATGTAATCATGGCAAATGAACACAATTACCGAGGATCCACACTAGGAATAATTCTGATATTTGTATGAATTTGACAATCCAATTCTCTTTTAATTTTAAGGAAAATCAAATTTAGATTAAATTACTTATCTTAAAACTTGTTAAAATGCAACTACTTAAGTTGTGTTAAGAAAAACCCATTTTAGGAAAAATTATTCATAAACATAAAGAACTTCTTCAGTGCTTGGTTATTTATTTTACATCTGGAATAGTAGCTTTATAACTATAGATTATGGAATTAGCCAAAGATAACAGAGATGCTAAGTAGTATAGTGAAACCTCAATTTAACAGACTTCTGCTTAAGAAACTTCTGATTCAACATTTCTAATTCAACCCTGTAATAACAGGTGTGTTGTTTTTGAAATCTGAAGAATGAACATTATTGATATAATTTCTTACTTACAATAATACAACTGGTGCTTTAAAATCATTTGTGTCAATTTTCATAAATTGATGCAAATGACATAAAAACATCAATTATGTCATTATGCAAACACCCATTACTTCAATTATGTAAATTTAGATTTAACAAACATTTGGGTTTAATGGACCCCCTTTTGTTCAAATGTTCCATTAAATTAATTACAGCAATTTCCTGTAATTAAGATGTTGGGAGAAGCTGGAAAAGATATCTATGGGAGACAGGATAACACGAAACAAAGCTAATTGCCTTGGAATATATAGGTAGCCATTAGATGATTCCTTGCTTTCTCTCATGTTTTTAATTTTTTGAGATAGCCACAAGCTTAATACAGAACTAAACTTATATTAATTGATCTGATTATGGATATAAATATATTAAATATATTAGGGGCAGAAGCAAGCTAGACAAACCTGGACAACTGTTAACATATTGACTTTATATATTCTACTCTCTGCACTTTGTGATACAATCCTTTATTTCAGTGGTTCTCAACCTTTCTAATGGTACGACCCCCCTTTAACT
>QLTV01003270.1:141024-153740 GCA_003457575.1 Thermophis baileyi
TGGAGACTTCGCCCACCCACCCGGACGCCGCCATTTGGGTTCTTTTACCCTCTGCGCATGCGCAAAGCATTCTGCGCATGCGCAGAGGGTAGAAGAACCCAAATGGCGGCGTCCGGGCTACCAACTGACGGCGACCCACAGGCACGGCCGAACCAGGACCTTTTTACCCCTGCAGTGACGGTGGCACCAACATGGCGGGCTAACGCGCACGGCGACCCCTGTGAAATGGTCGTTCGACCCCCAAAGGGGTCGCGACCCACAGGTTGAGAACCGCTGCTTTATTTCTTTCACAGCAGTTAAAGCTGAGTCTAGGATTAGGTGGTAGGGGGTGTTAGTTTAAAGAATTCATTCTTTTATTTAAAGAATGTGGAGAAGGAGCATATATACAAATTCCTTGAACTGAATTGTTTGCCCAAATGAATACACATCAATGAGTTTTTGTTTTATTTCTGTTATAAAATAAACTCATTTTTTCTAGAAAATAGATTTGATAATAAATATCAAATCTTTTCCCAGCCTTTAAACTGGGAAAGTCAACACAAATGAAAGTGGTGAAAGTATGAAATACAAAAATAGCCCGAGTTTAGTTAATTTCAAATCCAAAAATATTTTTAAAATTGGTTCCAATACACACCTGTAAATTCTAATTTGAAATTATAACCAAAACTTTAACTCAAAAAGTTCAAAATTGCTTTTTCAAAAAAAGGATTCAAAAATTTATAATCTAGTTAAAAGTTAAAAACACAGCATGAGAAAAGACAATGACAAGCTACTTCCATATTACTGCCAAAGATATTATATGGATTCATCCATGAAGACACCATGAGCTGAGCTCAACTTGAAAGAGAATTACTAAAAACCAATAAAATCAGCACATTTTAAAGATCTTGGATTGAAACAGCCATCTGTGAAACACTCAGGGAAACTCAAAGTGGAGATATTACTTACATTAATTCTAATCAAATTTGTTTTTCATTTGACCACTTAAATCTCTGATTTTTTGGCAACAGTTACATTTTCAGATAATATATTTCTAAGTAATCAAGCCATTACACTCGTAAATTAAATGTGTCATTTTATTTTTTAAATTGACAATAAAATGTGTTTATATTTTTTTCTTTCAAACATTTTCATGATTAGTCCAATATTAAGCAGAATTAGTAATAAATCACCCTACTAAATTTTCAGATCTATGGAAAAAGTGCAAAGGAGAACAACTAAGATGATTAAAGGCCTGGAGACAAAAACATATGAAGAATGGTTGCAGGAATTGTGTATGGCTAGTCTAGAGAAAAGAAGGACTAGGGGTGACATGATAGTAGTATTCCTGTATTTGAGGGTCCGCCACAAAGAACTTATTTTCCAAAGCACCAGAAAGCAGGACAAGAAACAATGGTTGGAAACTAATCAAGGAGAGAAGCAACCTGGAATTAAGGAGAAACTTCCTAACAGTGAGAACAATTAACCAGTGGAACAGCTTGCCTTCATAAGTTGTGGGTACTTCATTACTGGAGGTTTTTAAGAAAAGTCTGTACAGCCACCTGTCTGTCCATACGTTGTGGGTACTTCATTACTGGAGGTTTTTAAGAAAAGTCTGTACAGCCACCTGTCTGAAATGGTATATGCTTGAGCAGGAGGTTGGACTAGAAGACCTCCAAGGTCCCTTCCAGCTCTGTTCTGATTCTGATTTATGAACTGCTTACACAGCAACCGCCCACCTAGCGGTTTATTCTTTTACCTCTGAAAGATCTGGGTTTGAGTCTCTCTGCAAGTGGAAACTGATGCTTTCATACTGTGTGCTGAGAGACTAGACTATACAATAGTGTATTCATTTTTTGAAGTTGAATTAAATAAAGAGGTGTATGTATTGATCACCATTCACTTATTATGGTGAACTGAGAATGGGCTTGCAAGCTAATTTATACAATGATTTATTGGAGAATTCCACAGAGGGACACTCCATCATTCTACTAAGCTATTGCTTCCATTGACAAATGTCAAATTTATGATCATTCACTCTAACCTTATCCTTTGAGTATGATAATTATTTCAGATTTAAACAGAGTTCATACTATCATTTCATATCTCTTCTTTTCTTCTGGTGACACATGCTTAGGTTCTTCAAAGTTTCCTCTTTTTCATAGTAGTAATTCATTATTCTTCAATACTCGCTTCTTCTCCTTCCTCCCACTGAGTACAATACAATGCACTAACTTTGATAAGTAAAATGAATTTCCTCCCACCCACCCACCCTTCCTTCCTTCCTTCCTTCGTTCCTTCCTTCTTTCCTTCCTTCCTTCCTTCCTTCCCTATTAAGAGAATATAATTGTCTTTTCCTAAGGAAGAAAAATGCTTATTTGGTATGTTATCATGATTGTCCAATGAATATTCTGTCTGCCACATGTTTGTAGGACCTCCAGACTATCAGGCCCCATTTTTCTGCCCTATGAACAAGTGGTAGCAACACTATTGGCAATAAATCAATAAATTATTTGTAATACATCAATTGGCAAAACTTAATTAGCAATAAATAAATATTAAAATCTATAGTTATGTTTTTTCTTGACTTTTTGCATTATACTGGTATTTGGTTTTATTCGAGTTCATGATTATTCCCTGCTTAGTGTCACTTGTTTGAGATGGGCAGTCATAAAAATTGAATAAATAAATAAAATTGGAAAATGTATAATTACCTATTCTTAGCAGAAAAAGAATGCATTCAAAGCATTAGCTCTTAAGTGCTCTGCCATAAATATAAGATTCTTATGGGAAAAAATACAAGGACTTTAATTGTTTTTTAATGAGGGCATATTGACAAGAATCATAGGAGTGATTGGTACATTAATAATTTGTAGGCATGCATGTCCTAGTGCAAGAAATTTCCTTTTATCAACTGGACTTTACAATAGCTATGGGAATTATGGCAACAAGTGTCCCATTATTTAAAGTCTAACCTCCTATCTTTAGCATACATTTGTATTTTAATAGAATCATTTGTGCCTCAGTAAGTGCTGAACTTATGGCAAAAAATATTTGTTTCATCTGAAAGAAGATGTTAACAGAAAAGGATTAGAAAAAGAAGAAATCTGCTTCCTTGCAATTTACACCTATAGTTTCTTCTCCTGCCTTCTGGAACAATTCCACTGCACAGGACAAGTTTTCAGATACTTGAAGACAGCTATCATATCTCCCTAGAGTTTTCTTTTCCCCATGCCAAACATACCTAACGCTCCAACCTTTCTTCATAAATTTTTCTTTCCAGGCTCCTTATCATCTTTGTTGCTTTCCTCTGGAGACACTCCGGTTTGTCAATGTCCTTCCTAAATGTTGATTTGTTGTTCTATTTACTAGAAGTGATAGCACTGAACAAATGCTCTTCCAGTTCAATTCTTTATTTACAAGTAAGCTTCTTTATGCCACTGTGTTTTTCAAGAAGCAGTGATAGAATTATTTTGATAATTATATGTGGTATTGAAATAGCATTATAAAATTGCAGAATAAAAGAGGGAGAGAGAGACAACCACACTTATTAAAATTAGTACATTAAATATTATTTTCTTGTTCTGTATTAGAAAATATCAGAAACTGTTCACAATGGAATATTTTCCTTATAAATTAATAAGTTCATGAGGGAGAAGTGTGGTTCAGAAATGTGATAAATACATAAAATATAAAAAGTGAAATGTTTTCAAATAAAAGCATATACATCACTTTTTATTTTCTTGTTCCAGTTTATATTCATCTTTATTTTCTATAAAGCTGACAATTTTTAAACAAATATTTAAACAATGTAATTCATATCTGCCAGTTTTCTTCTTTCATGCTTCAGATATTCCATGTGATCATGACTAGTAAATCAAGTAAAAACAGAATAATTGGTTATGCTCTAATTAGATTTGACTGGGTTTTATGCTAATTGAAACTCTTGATAGAGTTTAAACTTTGCTTGCTCAGAACATGATCTGTAGATGGGTTTGCAAAGGCTTACTTAAAAAATAAAAGGAAAAGCCTTTTATTCCAGTCTCTGTTTCTGTTATTGAAACAGAACAATTTGGCTCTTTTTAAATATTTTAAATCTTCCACTATTACTTCCTAACATATGATCCTTAACTGCATATTATTCACCAGTTAGTAAAAAGCTGTTATGATCAGCAACTTTAATTTTCTGTCTAAACCAACAAGAGTAAGTAGAGTGGTAGTACATGATGAATGTCATTTATTACTCAATTTGACCAATCAACTTTGGCTGTTCTTGAGAAAATAAAATGAAATTCAAAATGAAATTCAATGGTGAAAAAAACAAGGTTCTACATTTAGGCAAGAAAAACCAAATGCACAGGTATAGTATAGGTGGTACCTGGCTCAATAGTAGTAACTGTGAGAGGGATCTTGAAGTCCTAGTGGACCATCACTTAAATATGAGCCAGCAGTGTGCTACAGCTGCCAAAAAAGCCAACACAGTTCTAGGCTGCATTAACAGAGGGATAGAATCAAGATCATGTGAAGTGTTAATACCATTTTATAATGCCTTGGTAAGACCACACTTGGAATACTGCATTCAGTTTTGGTCGCCACGATGTAAAAAAGATGTTGAGACTCTAGAAAGAGTGCAGAGAAGAGCAGCAAAGATGATTAGGGGACTGGAGGCTAAAGCATATAAAGAATGGTTGCTGGAATTGGGTATGTCTAGTTTAATGAAAAGAAGGACAAGGGGTGACATGATAGCAGTGTTCCAATGTCTCAGGGGCTGCCACAAAGAAGAGGGAGTCAAGTACTCTCTAAAGCACCCGAGGGCAGCACTTTACGAAGCAATGGATGGAAACTAATCAAGGAGAGGAGCAACTAGAAGTAAGGCAAAATTTCATGAGAGACAGTTAGAACACTTAATCAGTGGAATAACGTGTCTCCAGAAGTTGTGAATGCTCCAACAGTGGAAGTTTTTAAGAAGAGATTGGACAACTGTTTGTTTGAAATGATATAGGGTTTCCTGCCTAAGCAGGGGGTTGGACTAGAAGACATCCAAGGTCCCTTCTAACTCTGTTATTGTATTCTAAAACTAAAAATGGCCAGTTCTGGTTTTGCTTAGATGGAAAACAATGAAGGCTGTAAAGTCTAGAAAGGAAAAAAAAATCCTTAAAAAAGGCAATGACAATCACTTTGGTATGGCTGCCAACAAAAGAACAACAGACTTGTCAAGGTAATCACCAGATCTTGACTCAGGTTTGGTGTTTTTTCCCCAAACATTTTCTAAACATTCAAATCTAAGCTCGATATTTATGGGAAAACATTCTAAATTTCCTTCTGCATATATATTTTCAAGGACCTTTAGAAATTGTTTCTTGTGGCATAGTCTTCTTGCTGAAGGGAAAGGTAAAGTTTGTAGCTCTGTTTGGCTTCTCATACAACATTCCTAGTTTTATATTTTAAGTTACAAATCATAAGAAATTATTGTACATTAACTTTACCAATAACAAGAGCATCAAACTCACGTATTCCCAATGCAATACATATAGAAAAAGATTCCTAAGCTGCTGTGCCCCTCATAATGAAAATGTGTATCAGCTTGAAACACAAATCAATTGTTACTACATTATTTTATCTTGCCTTATTACATACATACATAGGCATAGTTGTTTTGTGTCATTGGCTTAGGTTTCCCACCACTTTCTTAGATTTTGAAAGGGAGGATACGATTTTCCTTCATCACAGAATATGCTAGATTTAGCTAGAAAAACAGCCATTGCAATCTTATTGTATAATTGGCAAGAAACAGAGTAGATAGAATTACATAAAAGTCTCATTGGAGCTTAAATTGGCAATCTTTGATTATATAGAGCTTCATCTTTTTATTAATTTTAATATTCTTTGAAAGCAATTGCTGGGTTTTTCTTTGTAAAGTGACTTTTGATGCCTGTATTAATTTATACCAATAAAAGAGAATATTTGTAGCTCAGGGATGAACTATGGGGTTTTTTATACTCCCCAAACATGGTTGTTTTCTTGCAGACATTTTATTACAAACTAGATAACATTATCATCATGAGCACTGACTGATGTTACCTAGTTTGTAATAAAATGTCTGCAAGAAAACAACCAAGCTCATACTAATTTATAAATGAGGCCCATAACTAGCCATGCACTTAGGCAAAATGAAGCAATTGCTTCACATTACAGATTTTGGGGAGCATCAGTAATGTGTTGGTGAAAAGAGCTGTTTAACATGTAGCCTGATTTACACATGGCTGCCTTCAGTGTAGTGGACAAACTATGCCTGCCAGTGTTGAAGGAAGGTCCAGCTCAAGTGCAGTCTAGTTTTGTATTTGAAATAGAATCTTTTTTGCTTCAGGCAGCAAAATCTTTTTGACCATTCCCTGATTGGCCCCTCAGTTGGGCAGGATAATTAGTGTTATTACTTTCTTGCAATCTAATGTAAAATTAAGGGGCAAGCAAGATCAGGTATTTATTTTAGTGGAATTAGGTTTTTCTCTTCTTATATTTTTGTAAGTTTCCAGACCAATAATTTTCAGTATGCCTTATTAACCTAGAAATCAATTCACCCATTACAGAACAGCAGTTTTATCTAGTCTAGAGAGCAATTTGCACAGAACAATGGGAATGAGAGGAATACTTGGCTAATCCTGTCTTGTAAAATCAAAATCATGGTGTGCTTTTTAGAATAGAACCTTTTTAAGGAGAAAAACTAGGACTTCATAATGGAAATGATGAATTCCATATTTCAATTGGCTATGCATATATATGCTATTTGTGAATCTGGATGTGTATTACAGCATTTTCTATCTCATATTCACACAATATTTATAAAGGAAATACTGTATTTTTAGGAGTATAAGACGGTCCGGACTATAAGGCACACCTACCTTTTTTGGGGAGGAAAACAAGAAAAAAAATCTGCCTTTGCCTCCCAGCATCCATCCGGTATTCTTCTGGCCCGCTCGCCCCGGCCCATTCAGCGCTGGTGCCGCCCATTCGCAGCGGCCCATTCGCCACCGCAGCAGCCCATTCCCCTCCACCCATTCGCCGCCACTGTGACCTGTTTGCCACCGCCATGGCCCGTTTGCTGCAGTCCATTTGCCGCAGCCCATTTACTGCAGCCGTGGCCCATTTGCAATGGCCCGTTTGCCACGGCCCATTTGCCGTGGCCCGTTTGCCACCACCGTGGTCCATTCGGCGTGGCCCATTTGCCACTGCCCATTTTCTGCGGCCCATTTGCCGCCATCACGGCCCATTTGGTGCAGCCCATTCGCCGCCGCCCATTTGCCGCGGCCTGTTTGCCGCCGCCGCAGCACATTCGGTGCGGCCCATTTCCCACCGCCGATCCCTGCCACCTGGAACCAGCCAAAAATACGCCACACGCAGGCCAAAAATGGGGTGTGCGGAGGCCGAAAATGCGATGCGCAGATTCCACTAAAATAAATACCTCTTTTATTTTCTTTATTTGCTCTAGTTTTCATTAATAAGAATTCTAGTGTAAAAATAAATAACAGAGGTGATAAAGGGCATCCCTGGCGGACTCCTTTTGTTATTTCAAATGGTCTAGTAATGCTCCCATTTATTATTATGTTTGCTTTTTGAGTGGAGTATTCAGTCTCTATCATTTGTTCAAAGCTCTTTCCAAATTCCATTTCTTTAATCTGTCTAATCATATATTCCCAATTAAAAAAAAAAAAAACTTGTTTCTCTGGATGCGCTTCATAGTATTCTAATATATTTAACACTGTTCTTGTATTGTGTCTGATTTGTCTCATTGGGAGAAAACCATTCTAATCGGAGTGTATTATGTCGTTTAAGATTTTTTTTCATTCTACTAGCCATAATATTCATAAAAATTTTATAGTCCGTGTTTAGAAGCGATATTGGCCTATAATTTTGAATTTGACTTTCATCCATTCCTGCTTTCTTGATTATTGTAATATATGCATCTCTCCATGACGTGGGCATTTTGGCTTCTAGTAACACCTCATTATAGAGATCTATAAGTACTGGTTCTATTAATTCCTGTGTATTTTTGTAAAACTCGCCTAGTATACCATCTGGTCCTGGGGTTTTATTATTCTTCTGTCTTTGAATCGCTTCTCTTAATTCATTTACCATTCTTTAGCACTCTCTAAATTATCTATTTTGATTTTTTTCCCTTGCCACGTTACTAACATTCATTCCGGAATAATCCATTTAAACAATATATTTTTCCTATTCAGTGTGGCTGCTAGGAACCTATAGTCATTTCTCTGTACTCTAATTCGTCTAGGGATCTATTTCAGTATAATAATTTCTTTTTCTTAGTAAATCATTGATTCTTACCTTGTCATTTTATATACGATGTCTCTGAATTGTTTTCTTGCAAATCTTATATGCACTTCCCTAGGGAGATGATGTTTCTTCGCATAATTAGTATGGACCCTATAAATTTCATCCATTTCATGTATAATTTCTATTTTGTCTTTCTGTAAAAAATCTGAAATTATTCCCCCCATTACTTCTCCAAGATCCTCATCTTTTGTTTCTGTTACATTTTGGAACTTGAGAAAGAAGGAGGCTCGATTCAATTCGAGGTGGATTAACGAATTTTCCAAATCTTTATTTACTTCTCTCACTTTTAGGTCTATTTGAGTTAACTTCTTATCTGTTTGTTTGACTTTTAGTTCCACCGCTTGTATTTTTTGTTCATTTTTTTGTATTGCTTCTTGGATCGAGCCTACTTTATTATCTAAATTTTGTATATCCGTTCTCAGTTCCCCATGACCTTTTGTCATCGTCTCTTGGAGTTTTAACATAGTTTCTTGTATTGTTTGGAGAGTCGATTGCACTGTTTGTAAAGTCATATTCACATTTGCTTTCTCCATAGGTAAAGTCTCTTCTATTGTTTTCTGGAATCCCGGTGAAGCTGTTGCTCCTATCTGTATTGGTATCATCTTCTTTCCTGTTCTCAACATTGTGGTGGTGGTGCTCGTCATTTCTTTTAGAACTCTATCTTGTTGTTCTAGTATTTTGTATATTCTTCCCCAAATTACCATTTACCACTTTCCCCCTCACTGGTAATTTTTTTTCCAATCTTGCTTCACCGCAAAATGATGTTCTATAAATATTCTTTGTTAAGTGAATCTATAAATATACCATATACAATGTTTAATTAAAGGACATTCTTACTACTTTCACTTTTTTAAGTTCATTAACTTGCTTAATTAAATCAATTATAACATATAACATATAACATATAAATTTCCTACTTAGATTTAATATTTTCAATACTTATTTCCTATTACATTAGTTTATTACAGTTAATATATCTATACATAAAAATATAATTATGATTGGAGTTAAATCTAAAGTTAATCTAAAGTTAAAGTAAAGTTAATAGTTAGTATTGAAAAAGTTTGTAGTGAAACAATCTGTTTGGTGCTTATATTTTATTTACTCTATTATTTGTATATTTAATTCTTCAGCAATCTTTTTTGTATTTGTCACCTTCAGAGTCCCCACTGTCTCTATCCACTTTTCCATTGCATCCTTCAAGTTCGGTGTTTTTTCTTTTCTCCTATTTCAAAAGGGTCTTTTAGATGTTTTTACCTTCAATCCCGGTTTCGTTTTGCTGAAACACTGTCCTTGTTCATACGCTAACCTCTTAGTCTAATTCTTTCTTCCTCTCCTTCACACTCGTTTCGGAGATGATCTAATTATTTTCCCAAACCGCCATTTTCCTTTGCAGTATTGCAGTCTTTTTTGTTACAGTAGCATAGATTTAATTTTCTTCTTAATCTTTTTTGCTTCCCCTTTATTTTCTTTCTTTCACCCTCGCGCTGTCACTTTCACTCTCGCTTTTAAGTTTGCTGTTTTTACTTTCCCGGCAATGTTCTTTTAAGTAATCCCGGCTCGTCTCTTTCAATCGCCGCTTACGCTAAAATAAATACCTGATCTTGCTTGCCCCTTAATTTTACATTAGATTGCAAGAAATGGCTGAAGGGTGGGGGGCGATGGGTGAGCGGGGCTTTGGCAACATTCGGTGTATAAGACGCACCACAATTTTCACCCATTTTTTGGGGGGGAAGTGCATCTTATACTTCGAAAACTACGGTATTATTCCCATTATACAATATTCTGCTCTAGTGCACTGAAATATACAATTAAACTCCTATATAAGTGGAGTAACAACAGTTTGGGGATCAGAGTATTTATACCACTGGTTTTCATTTAGGCTTTGTGAAAAAAGTTCACATACTACATTGTGGTTTCTATGGTGTTAAAATTATCAGATAGATTCAGATAGCGTTAGGACATTGATTCTTTTAAAGTCTGTCAGGATTGAGAATTTATTTATTTATTTTATTTATTTGTTTGTCAAACATGTACAAGATAGCAGGTATAGGTATAAACATAAACATAATCAAAGTGAATACAGATAGATGAGGACAATAAATAATTTTATTGTTATTAATTAGCAATGTTGAATTTTCAGTATATTCCAGAAGATTGTCTCTGAGTATCTCTATCACAGTGACTTTCAAAATTTATTGTTTGTTGGGCTATATGTAGAAATACTGTGTGTTATCTATGTATTAGAATTATTTGCAAATGTGTATGTAAAAAGACAACTTTTCATTCTGTTTAAGGTATTTAAACTTGTATCAAATACAAGTTCATATACCTTAAACAGCTGTGTCTCATCTGGGGACATGTGGCTCCATGGGAACATCCAGAAATGCAAACTATATAAATGGCCGCTACTTTTTTTTTTAAAATTAATTTGGTGATAAAATAATCCTTCCTGGATTGAGCCAGTGGTCAGTATAGTAGTATAGTACCTATACATTCACAAGGCACATTTTTATAACTCTAGTGAATTCTATATTCATAGACATTGAGGGGCCATCCCTCTTTGACTTGGCAATACAAGGATGCTTAGAAATATAGGATTTAGATATATAGCAACAACAGTCCTAGATAGGATTTCAATATACAATCTGTAGAGTGCTTTGGGTTATATTACTGCTTCAAGAAGGACAATTTTAAACACATCAACTATAGTTCATACTGTATGACATTCTAAGAACAATGAAGCCATATTCGTTGCTTGAAGTCCCATTCAATGTATTATAAAATGTTCAAATGATACTGTAGGATACAGCTTGCTTGGGGCATACTTTCTTTTAGAGATATCTTATGCCTAAAGATATCAACAGATCTGTGTAGGAATACATTCTTGAGCTTTTAAAGAAAAGGCAATATGTTACTATTCTTTTTTCTTTCCTGGAAAGTACCCTTTAATTCTGCAGAGCTAACAGTGGGAAGGCAAAGGAATCACATCTCTCCTACACTTTATTTATTATGCCAGTTACAAATTGGGGCTTTTCAATGCTGAACCATTTTCAATTTAGATTGCCTAGCTAAATAAAATTTGGATATAGTGATGTGAAACATTAAAATGTTTAAGTAGGACATAATTTAAGAGACACTTAGAAAAAATGTACATATGGCATAGTATTTATTCAGATTCATCTTATGGGATTAAATGTTATAGCTGAAATGAGTTGTGGAACAAATTATATTGTTCCAGTATGACATTTGCAGTTAAGATGCTGGGCTTGTTGACTGGAAGGTTGGCAATTCAGGACCCAAGTACCATGTGACAGAGTGAGCTCCCGTTCTTGCCCCAGCTCTTCCAACCTAGCAGTTTGAAAGCACGCAAATGCAAGTAGATAAATAGGTATTAGTGGGAAAGTAACAGCATTCTGTATGCCATAGCACATAGTCATGCCGGTCACATGACCACAGAAGCATCTTCGGAAAATGCTGGCTCCCTTGGCTAAGAAACTAAAATGAGCACTGCCCCCTAGAATCAAACACGATTGGGCAGGGGAAACCTTTATTTTTTACCTTTATGAACTATTCAGTGAAAAAACTTTGCAGTACTTTCAGATTTCACTTTCACAAGAGTTTAACAGATAATTAGCAACATCCACTATATGTCTGATGTCAATTCAGAAGATTCTGCCACTTATGTTCATTAGATGTTATATAGCTGAAAGTGAAACATAAATATTTGCAAATATGAAGGCTTTTCTTCTTGTTTGTTTGCTTCTCCCTCTCTCTTCCTCTTTCAGTAGGTCGCTGGTCGTAACCACTTTTGCAGACATTTGGAATCATTCTAGGAATGTGAACAGCTTTGTGTATGAGTGAAAACATGCAAATAGGGCAGTGATGGCGAACCTATGGCACGCGTGCCACAGGTGGCATGTGGAGCCATATCAGAGGGCACGCGAGGCGTTGCCCTATGTCAGCTCCAGCGCGCATGCGCGCGCTGGCCAGCTGATTTTTGGCCTTGGGGAAGGCCGTTTTGCCCTCCGGAGGCTTCAGGGAAGCTTCCTGAAGCCCCGGAGTGCGAAAAACAGCCCAAACGGCAAACCGGAAGTGCATTTTTCCAAACTTCCGGTTTGCCCATTGGGCCGTTTTTCACCATCCCAGGCTTCAGGAAGCTTCCCTGAAGCCTCTGGAGGGCAAAAAACAGCCCAACGGCAAACCGGAAGTGCAGTTTTCCAAACTNGGCGCATGCGGCAGCTGATTTTTGGGCGTGGGGAAGGCCGTTTTGCCCTCCGGAGGCTTCAGGGAAGCTTCCTGAAACCCCGGAGTGCAAAAAACGGCCCAACGGGCAAACTGGAAGTTCGGAAAAATGCAAAAATGCATTGTCTGTTGGGCCGTTTTTT
>QLTV01003270.1:203169-217970 GCA_003457575.1 Thermophis baileyi
CGCTCATAGCCCTACTCCAGAGGACCGTTCCCCTTCCCAGTCTGCATCACCTCCGGCACCGCCCAACTCACCGCCCCACGAACCATTATCGCAAGCCCTACCTGAACCTTCTGCTGTTCCCGCGTCGCCCGGGCCTCTCAAGATGGCGCCGCCCATGTCTCCTGCCGACCCACGAAGCGAAGAGATCCTGCACCCTCCTTCTTCGACTGCCTGCCCTGCTCTGAGACGCTCTGGGCGGAGCCGCCGTCCGCCCGCCTATCTCGCAGATTATGCATGTGCCATCCGGGGGGTGAAGGGTGCTAAGTCCTCGCTTAACGACCGCGCCGGCTGCTGCTCGCTTCCAATTGGCTAAGGCAAAAGCAGCAGCCGGCGGGAAAAGCAAGCGTCGGGATTGGCTAAGCGCTTGACAGCCCGGCTATAAAAGGAGCTGTCAAAGCCACTAAGGCAAAAGCAGCAGCCGGCGGGAAAGCAAGCGTCGGGATTGGCTAAGCACTTGACAGCCCGGCTATAAAAGGAGCTGTCAAAGCCGCTTAGCCCTGCTGTTCACTAAAAGGTGCTGAATAAAGGTTCCTGTGTTTCTGACAAGCCTGGTGTCTGCCTGAGTTCCTGACAGCCACCCCTGCAACACTTCAGTACCGGTATATCAGATCTTACAATGCAATATGGAGTGACTTTTATTGTGTGTCAAACGTCCACCCTATACCTTCAAAGGAATGTTTTGAGGGTCCCCCCACCACCACTTTCAAATAACTACACCAGTGACCAGTGTTGTCCAAAATATTGTCTCCCCATCACCACCAGTGACCAAACTTATGGGACACCCTCAGGTAATAAGAGTTGGAGTCAAACCTATCTGGAGGATGCCAAATTAACTTGGGGGCGAACAGCAAAGAGTTTCCAGAAAGAAACTGAACCAAATCTACTCCATGGTTCAAGCCGCCAGCCAGCAATCCAAAATAAGGGCGTCTTCTCCGCATCTTCTATTCCCGCCATCGGAAGAACAAGGGTAAGTGTATTATGATCAGTTGCTCCCGCCCTTTTCTGAGCTGGGCGTCTGTTCTCTAGTAACAGCCCGAGTGCGCGCTCTTGTCCTTTGGGACAGGGAAGGTGGACGGCAGAGAATTAAGGCTGGGAGAGCTGTGCAAAACGTGGCAGCAAACAGCATCTGGGGAACTGTTCACGTGCGTAAGGCAGGAGAGAAACCGACGCGATTACTTCAGAATTTATTTCGGAGCTGGGGGAAACCACTGCGGCTGCTTTTAGGGGAAATCCCGGTTCGAGAAGGGGAGAGCAAGACACCTGCCTCCCTGCTGTTCGAGGCTCATTTTCTCTTCTCAGGACGCCCCTGTTCGCTGCGTGGGCGCGGCGCACCTGCCGCCTTCCCAGCAAGTTCCCACCCAGAGGTTAGAATAGTGAAGGAACCGCAGGCGTGATTTCACCCGGGACCGGAATATCATTCCGGGGCCGGAGGGTCCTTCCTTTAGCAAATCTCAGATAAGATCGACGCGATCGCCTACTCCTCTCGGGGACGGTTTATTCACGTAGGGTTAAAGACACACAAAGATCAGAATTAGAGAATGCGCGGGAAGGGGGACAAATCACCCTCGGGGTAAAATGAGAAAAGGCAACTCTTGACGGCGTCGCTTCTCTCTTTAGCACGAGGCGCTCCGGTCTGACTTTGCTGCCCTTCGCCGGCAACCTGGGGGGAAAAGATCGCGATTCCTTTTGGGGAAGGGAATGGTTTCCCAAGAGGACCGGTCCGTCCTCAACGAAGGTGCCTCAGGCCAATGAGGATGCTCAATCGGTGCTCTTTGGAATGACGCAGTCGGCCCGCAAGGCAGTCCTCGCGCTTTGAATAACTCCCGTGAACCGGCGTGTGGTTTCCCTCTAAACACGCGCAAGATTGCGTTGCCGAGCCACCATTCTCTGCACTTTTATTGGTAAATCGGTTTCTCCGGCTACCGTGGGATTCCAATGGCAATCCTAAAAAATCTCGCTGAATTTGGTTAGGATCTGCTTCTGAGCAGCCGTGCGCACGGCAGCAGTGCAGCTGCTGAACAGGAGGAGTGATATGAAAATAAGAGCCAAATGAGGCTTATTTCTCAGCACGCCTGCATAAAGTTATGTTGCGTGAGCGTGTAGAATAATAGCTTCGTCGTCTTTTTAAATAATCATCAATCACACCTTTATTCCATTTTTAAAACCGGCTCATATTCATCGTTAAATTATTAAACAATTCAAATTATTATTATTTAATCAGCTTGGGTTCCCTTTAGCAAGACGTGCAAAAGAACGAGCCCTTCCGTAAAGTTGTATTCCAAGAAAAGCAACCCTCTTATTATTTCCCCGTGGTTTAGGCGCCCCTCCCTTCTTAATCCGGCGACTTTCCATCCCAGGCAAGAAAAGGGGCTGCTGGAGCTTTAAGAGCCGCTTTCCCCCCCTCTGGTCCTCCTAACAATGGTCTCAACCGAGCTCTGCTTCCCAAAGCAAAAATTGTAATATGCCATTTTTTTTCTCATGGACGTTTCCCCTTTGCTGCTGCCAACCAAGTGACAGGAGAAAATGCTGAGGTGCCGCCAAACTGCTCCTGCTGCCGGCCGAAGGGGGCTGGGTGGGCTTCCGGCGTCTTCTCGGAGCAGGAGTGGCGGCGTCTGCAGTAGCCTTGCGAGGGAGGCGAGTTGAACGGCGCCCGGCTGCGGGTGAATGAGCGCCCATCAAGAGGCAAAGAGGGAGAGACCGAAGCGGCCGTTGGCCCCGATTCCCTGAAGATCCGGGAAGAAGAACGAGCATTAGGTATTGCAACCTGCCCTGCCGGCGGCACAGCCCTCCGCGGGGAAAGCCGGTGGGCAAATGCAAACGTCGCCGCTTGTGCGAGGATTATTTTGCGGGAGGAAGATCTTGCACAGGTTCTTTGGGTGGTGGTGGTGGTGGTGGTGGTGGTGGTTGAGAACGGGCTTATGCTATATGTAATATCTGATAAACCAACTTAGTTAGGGGTTTTTCCCCTTCTTTGGGTGATGGGTTGGGTTTCTGGATGCTGAAAGAAGAAAATGCCAGGAGGAAGACTTGGCTCTTTATACCAAGAGCTCCTGCTCCTAATTTGGGATGGAGAAGAGAGTGAAACTGCTTCCCCCCAGGCACCATACTCCCCCACCTTTTATTTATTTATTTAAAGGTGATATCACAGCTCGACTGAAAGCTGGTGGAAGGGAAGGAGTTAACTAGGAGGAGGAATACGCATGCAGTGCGAGTCAGACAATGGCACAGATTCTCCTTACGGGTGGTATTGCTCTTCCTGGGTGAAGTGAGGTGCAGCCGCCAGCATCTCCAACTCAGGAGGGGCGCCTTTGTAAAAGATGGACTGGTAGCTTCAGGGGCATCACCCAAGGAGCTGCTTAGTGGTTTTAAATAGGAGTGGCTGGAACGAAGTACAAGAAGGTGGTGTGGGATGGGTCTAACAGCTGATGTCACAGCTGGCACAGATCAGGCCATAAAAGGGGTGGTGATGACAATGATGTTGCCAAGGTGTGTAATTTCCTAGGAATATAGAAGTAAACACTTTATAGATTTGAGGATTGAAAAATTAAAGGAAAATCCACTATTAGTAGTAACTATGTACACATCTACAAATACTGTATATATATTTATATTTATATATATAAATACATTTGAGAGCTTTGAAGGTGAACTATGTTTGAACTGTTGTCTAATAAGGACTTCTTTTGGTTGTGCTCGCCAACGGTTCTTCCCAGCTCCTCCGTACAATAAAAAAGAATTCTGATGAGCAAATGGAGAATCAATGCAAGAGACCTGTGGAGAAAATTGGTATTAATTTGGAAGAACTGAACTAATATTCAGATTTGGGAGTTTGACTTGAAGTGTCTAATATCAAGAGTTCAAGAGAATCTGATCGATGGAGTCAAAACATAAGGAGTACTATACAGGTAGTCCTCGACTTACAACAGTTCATTTAGTGACCATTCAAAGTTACAACGGCACTGAAAAAGTGACCTATGACTGTTTTTCACACTTACAATCTTTGTAGCATCCCCATGATCATGTGATCAAACTTCAGACGCTTGGCAACTGACTCATGATCGTTGCTGTGTCCCAAGGTCACGTGATCCCTTTTTGCAATCTTTTGACAAGCAAAGTCAATGGAGATGCTGGATTCACTTACCAACCATGTAACTAAACTTATCAACTGTGGTGATTCGCTTAACAACTGTGCCAAGAAAGGTGGTAAAATGGGGCAAAACTCACTTAACAAATGTCTCACTTAACATGTTGGGTTCAATTGTGGTCATAAGTCGAGGACTACCTGTAGAGGTTAGCTAAGGTTTTTCTCTCTTCCTTTCCAGGCTCAAACTGAATACAAGTTGATTTAGATTTAGTAAAATGTCCAATTCAGGGTGATGTGCATTTAGAAATTTAAAAAAAAAATCAGCATTTGAGGAACAAGTTATGTGAAGGACTGTCACTTGCCGGTCACATCTACCTGACCCACTAGAGCTGGAAGGCAAGGAATGTTGTGAGTCCCATCCCCTAGAGAGACACACCTGGTGGGACCCAGAAGAAGGGCCTTCTCCGTGGTGGCTCCCTCTCTCTGGAACATCATTCCCCAAAGATTAGAACAGCCCCCACTCTAACACTCTTCCGCAATGCGCTGAAGACCTGGTTCTGCCAGCGGGCCTGAGGAACCCAGAGCAGGATGGAGCCCATTAAATAGCTTGTATGATATGTTGTCGCCAGGGTGGGGGGTGGGAGGCTATTATTTTATTATTTTATTATTTTATTATTTTCTTCTATTTTATTTTTTATATATGATGTTTTTATATTCCTGTAAGCCGCCTTGAGTCGTCATGTGTGAATAGGCGGCAATATAAATTTTCTAAATAAATAAATAAATTTGGAAACTTCAACTGGTGCAGAATGTACCTGCTCAGATAGTAAATGGTACCAGATATATGGCAGATGTAACACAACTATTATCAGTGCTGCATTAGCCACCTATTTGTTTCCGGGTGCAATTCAAGGTGCTGGTTTTCATCTTTAAAGCCCTACATGGCTTGGGACCAGATTACCTAAGGAACCACCCTTTTCTAAAAGTCTCTATCAATCCAATTTGATCTACCAATAGCCCCTACTCTGTGGAACATTCTCTCTTCGAAGATTAGAATGGACAACCTTTCATAAGTCTTTAAAGCCTAGGCTGTGTACCCAGGTCTGGGACTCTAAAAGTATTAAGAGCCCCATTTCTTGGCTTTACTGTTAATTGGTTAATTATCTCGGCTGCTGTATGTATGTATGTATGTGTATATATATATATATATATACACATACATACATATATATACATATATATATATATATATATATGATTTTTAAAATTGTTTTAAATGTTTTAATTGCTTTCATATTTTTAGAATGATAAGCTTCCCAGAGTTGAGATAGGCAGTTATAGCAATTAAATAAAATAAATAATGCTGTAAAAAGATATAGAACGCATACTGTTCATTTGGTTTCTTAAGGTAACCATGGACAACACAAGTTGTTCTGTGTTTGTTTAGATCTTTGCCATTCCAAAACAAGTCACTTAAAAGTTTGCTACAACAAATTAATGTTACTGCTTAAGCTCTGGACTAAAAATAATTTTCACAGTGAACTAGAGTTTGTTTATAAAGTTAGATTTTTATAATCTTATCAAGCTGTATTTTGATACAACAAATATTTGGTAACTGTACCCTTGATGAACAGAACATATGTTTGTGGAAAGAAAGTATTATGCTCAGTCCTTGGCACTTTCACTTTAAAGAAAATCTGGGCTGAGACACATGTTATCCTTTCAATGCCTACTGGAGTACGTGATTGGACCACATGGATAGCAGAGCTTCATTATGTTGGGAATTGTATTCAAGAAACAGTATCGGTAAGAAAAAATTCAAAAGTGCAGGACTTTTCACCAGGGTTACAGCAAAATAGGAATTCCCTTTTTGGGGGACTCCATGTTGCTACTTCTCCTTTGCAACACCCCCCCCCCAAACAACATCTGACATATGTGAGGAATTCAGGACCAAGAGAGAGAGAGAGAGAGAGAGAGTGCTATTGATGTCTCTATGAATTCATTTTTATTCTACCCCAAATCCTCCTCCAGTGTCATTCAAGATGTAATATATACTTGTTTGTGTGCTCACAACTTAACAACCGTTCATTTAACAATGGTCCCAGTTATGACAGCCTTATGATCTGTATTCGCACTTACAACCGTCACAAACCATCACACTACTCCTGTGGTTATGTGGTTTAAATCAGACACTTGACCACCAGCTCTCTTTTACAACCAAATGCAGCATCCTGCAGTCATGTGATTATGATATGTGGCGTTTTTGCTGGTTTCCACAAGATTCACATAACGATCGTGTGATTTGCTTAATAAATGTGGTGACTTGCTTTATGACCATTGTCGAAATGGTCATAAAATCAGATCCAGTCAGACTACCCCAATTTGCGACTGAAATTCTGGTCCCAGTTGTGATTGTAAGTTGAGGACTACCTGTCCTAGACATACTGTAATGCTGGTTTTCTATAATATCAATAATTCCTGTGTCAAAATATGAATAAATAAAACTGATCTGTCAATCAGTATGGAGCTCACAGCACACCACTGGCCCTGGCACTCTTCCTATGCCTTAATGAGCTGTCAGCTGGGTTTATTGATTTATTTACTGCTACTCAGGGAAATGCTGGTCTTAGGAAAGTCAGCTATTTCCATATCAAACTAAAATGAATAAAACTGACCTATCAGTTAGGATGGAATTCATATCAACAGGGCTTCCTCCTGGTTCATCCCACATCCCTCCTATGATCTGTAAGCCAGGATCTTTTTTAAAAAAAATCTTGACATGGAAAAATACCAGTCTTTCAAATAAATCAATATTCCTTTATCAGAAGAAGAAGAAACTAGCCACCTGAGAGGTCAGTGAGATTTGGGAGGGGCACATAATGGTCAGGAAGTTGTGTCAATGTCTCTGTGAGCTCACTCCCATTCCAGCCAATTCTTTTATACCATATTGACTGGCAGCTGGGAGATATTTTTAGTACTGACAGTGGAATTCTATAGTGGCCTAACATAAAATAGGAAGACCTGGGTTCTTTCAGGCAACTTAAATGATGGTTAAACCCTCATTCAGGCACTTGGTTGGGGTCCCCTCCACCACATGTTATGGAAAGTTATTGGTGGGGGGTTTTGGGGGGTTTTTTTTTGGTTTGTTTTTAGTCAGGTGTCGCTGAGTGGGATGGAAAAAGTAGCTTGGAAATGCAACAATCACTGCCTTAAAACTCTGCATTAATTTTCTCAGGAGAGCATTATTAGCTTACATTGCTGCTGAGACACATTAAGCATCAGACATGGACCAAGACAATTTATATAAGCATACTTTTCTGATAATTCAAGCATGGAAGACATTTTTATTATTTAGTTATATCCCAGTTTTATTAGTATTTTTAAGTAACTCAGGGTGGCAGATATATCTAATACCACCAACAAGGCCTTGTGTGGTGTGGTGGACTGAGAGAGAGTGACTGACCCAAAATCACCTAGGCAGCTTTCATATCTAAGGCAGGACTAGAACTCAGTTTCCTGGCTTCTAGCCTGGTGCCTTAACCACTAGACCAAAATGGCTAATAATGGCTGTGAGGAAGAATCATTTGATGGTTTTCTCCTTTTCTCTCACAATTTGTTTTCCCATGAAAACAAAAAACCCAACCTGTCTTCATTCAAATCTCCAAATTACCCTCAATCTATTGATATCTCTTTTGTGAAAGTTGAACATTGTGAATGAAACATTATTTACATGAGATCTTCCTTCAATGAAGATTTCTGTAAAGTAGGATTAGACACTCAAATTAATATGAAAAGCCCTGAATTCTTATAGCTAGTTCATTGGTGTAGTCTTGCAAATGTTCAAACTCTGTCTTTTTCCTTTTGTCAGACTTAATTTCATGATTTATTTTGTAATTTAATTTTTGAACATAAAATACTTTGTCAAACCACTTGGAGGTGGTTGTTTTTGTAATAAATATTTTTGTATTAAAAAAAACAAGTGATAGGATTAAACTGATTTTATATCAGGAACTGCAGAGCCCTGTGCTCCATTAGCTCTGGACAAAGCTGTTTTTAAAAGCCACATCCTTCAGGCTTGTAATTTTTAATGAGAGTGTACTAATCAGTTATCTCATAAAAAATGTGAGTGTGCTAATCTCATAAAAAGGAAATTTTGTATGTAATGATCACATTTTAATAAGAGGTTATTACTGAGGAGGAATCATATTACAGTCAGGTCTCTATATCTGAGTGATCTCTATTCATGAATCATGTTTTTGCAGTAGTGGCTGTAAAATTTATCATACACAAAAAAACTGCTGCTTGCTGCATTCACCCCGAGTGAGGGCAGGACATGTGCATCTTCAGTATTCCAGCAAGGGTCATTCGAATAGGATGTTTTGTGACCTTTGTGTTTCTGTATGTCTGCATTAGGTTACTCCAGTTTGACTTTAAGACATACATGTAACATTTTAGGCACACATAGGAAATATCTGGGAGATGTTTGAGAGAGAGAGTACAGCTTTTCATGATTTTCACATTTTCACAGAAAGTGTTAACAAAGAACTTTCGTGATCATGGAGAACTTAATGCAGGGGTCTCAAACTCAAGGCCCATGGGCTGGATTCGGCCCACAGGGTGCTTAAATCTGGCCAGCGGGGCTGCCCTGGAAACAGCGAAGGACCGGCTCGTGGTGCCTCTGCCAGCAAAAACGGAGCTCGGCCTCCTGCAATCCTCCAATTCAGCACATTCTTAGAATTTTGAAGTTTGCAGATCTTTTAAAAAAATTTCATGGTGGTCTTTATTTTTAAATAGTGAAATAAATTTTAAAAATTACATCATCAAAAGAAAATAAACATCAGACAGTGAGTAAAAGAATAGGCAGGCATAATGTAGTGAAAAACTAAATGTGATAAAAGAAAATAGTAATTAAGAGAAAAAAACCTCTACAACTAAATGCAGTTAAGTCAATCTTTAAGTTTGTTGTTAAAACTACACCTAACAATATATTGTGTCATCTTTTAATTTTTAGAACACAGAGATTTTTCAAAAACTGATAATAAACTGATATCCTGGATCTGTTCCTTAAAATTAAGAGAATAAGTTTCTTTCCAATTTTATAAAATTATCCTCTTTATTGTGCCCCAGGATTGGTAGACTAAAGCTCTTCATTAGATGGTAAATTTCATGTTTTAAAAATATAGTTCAGCATCACATTGAGAAACTTAAGTATAATATTATTGATGTATATAATAATTTGAAACCAAACCAAAACTATAATTGGATAAGGCCAAATCATATGAACTTCACATTTTTTTAATATGCCAGCAAATCTAATCTCCATCCTTTTTTATGTTTTGAGGGACTATAATAATTTTCTGATGAGTTAATTTCACCTTCAAAATCTAAGAAGTATATTTTATGTTTCTTAACAGCTGGACACATTCTCCAAAATTGGCCCATCCAATTCTTCGTACTAAAATTCAGATATATAACTTGCACTTACTTTCTTATTCTTTCTAATTGAATTGTTGGTTTCTTTTCAATTGGTGCATCTTTTAAGGACCTTATATCCCTTTTTAAAGCATTCATCCAAGGTATCTGGAAAGGGTTTTAGAGTCCCACTCACTTTGGGTACCATAAACATTTGTAAGAATCTGAAAGCCAAGCAACTTATAATATGAGTCAAACCCTGTTTCAGAACTTGTTCAAGCTATTCTTTGAATAAGTTTTGATATCAATTTTGCCAAGCTTCACAGCAGAGCTTGGCAGTAAATCTAACTTCTCCAGACATTTAAACCCTAATTCAGATATAGGGAATCCTCGGCCACAACTTCATTAGATTAGACACTGTATTCTAGGGAAAACTGTAGCCTTATACAGATTTATGGTTTGTTCTCTGAAATGCAAAGAAATTGGCAATTTTATGCATTTCTGTTTAAAATAAAGTTTAAATGCATAGAGTTTAAATAGTGGGCATTACCCTATTTCTAAGTTACATGAAGGTTTGATGGCCTTTGGTAATTAGGCATGTCTATGTTATGGTCCTCTCCAGCTTGGCAACTGTTGGGCTTTCACCTTGTCAGATTCAGTTCTTAACAGATTCTCTGTGCATAAAACTGAAGTCCTATCAGAATTCTTCTGTGTTTTGTTTAGAAGACCCAGCTGCCAGCTTGTCTAGGCAGATTAGGAATAGATTCTGACAGTAATTCTGCTTTGGGTGTTTACCTCCTCCAATTCTTTGCAACTCATAAAGGATCATGATCCACAGTTTGAGAATCCACCCAGCAAAGAATGTACAATATTTCAAACCAAAAATTATGGTTTGAAGAACTCCAGTTGTTCTTGACATGGCTGTTTACAGAGAGGGACAGATATTTTGCTTCTTGTTGATTATATAATTAGTTTAGCTTTTGTGAGTCCAACTCATATTTACATACTGTACATTTTAACTATTTTAATAATGATAGCTAAGATTAAATATAGTGATTGTTTATTTTCATTTAATCTGCATAACTAATATAGAATATCTATGATATTAACCATAAATGTTTATTAAGAAGAATCTAACTAGGCAATTAACATCTTTTTGGTTATCCTATTGGTGTATTCTCATAGTGTTCCTTACATTGTTTATTTTATGGTTCTATTATTTTACTTCTGTTCTGTTTACATTCCTTTCATTTTGCTTCCTTTTTATATTGGAAGCCGCTTAGAATAGTCCCATGTGATAGGTGGCAAATAAATTTAACAAATAATTAAATTAAATAAATAAATTAGCTTTCTTGGGAAATCTCTCCTAGTTGAAGGGTTATCCTCTATCCTAGGCAAACTGCCCTGAAGAGAAGCTTGATTTTCTTTAGCTGAAAGTTGACAATGGATTCTTTTGTATAGAGGTGCTAAGCAGAGTTGTTCACGATAGCACAAAATATATACAAAGTAATAAGTGGAGGAAGATCATTTAAACAAAAGCCAACCTGAAGTAAACAAACAAACTCTGCCAAGTTTTCAAAATACACTGTATTCTGCGCTAGTTGAGACTTAAGCATTGAACTGTCCTGAGAGAGAGAGAAATGCATAGAGATATCATGGCATTATAATACATTTTTTAAATAGCTGTTGGGCAGCTTTTGGCCTAACAGTCAAAAACAAAACAATATGAGGCAACTGAATAATATGGGACCAATCTCCCTCCCTCCCTCCCCCCCCCCTGTCATAAATAAAAACTTTTGGCTGCCTTTTACTGAAAGTTTTTTTCTTTCCTCCCTCTCTTTATTTTAAGAAATGATGTGCGAAGTGATGCCTACGATAAATGAGGACACCCCAATGAGTCAAAGGGGGTCCCAGAGCAGCGGATCGGACTCCGATTCTCATTTTGAACAGCTAATGGTGAATATGCTGGATGAAAGAGATCGTCTTCTAGACACTCTTCGGGAAACCCAAGAAAGTTTATCTCTGGCACAGCAACGACTTCAAGATGTAATTTACGATAGAGATTCTCTGCAACGACAACTGAATTCTGCACTGCCCCAGGTATGTATATTCATTCTCTGTAATCTTAATTTATAAACATTATTTCCTCTTCCTTTAATCTTATGTGTGTGCATGCAGATACACACACAGACAGAGAGAGAGAGAGAGAGAGAGAGAGAGAGAGAGAGAGAGAGAGAGAGAGAGAGAGAGAGATTCCTTAACAATTAAAGTAAAGTGCCATAAATATCTAATCCTGTTTGTAAAAGAGGAGGCTGCCTTAATGATTCAAAGAGAGATGCCTCATTCGTACTAAAGTATGTTGTGAAACAGCTATGTTTTGCACACTCCAATTGAATACTCTTATTCATTTTATAAAGATAGCCTGACGGATGAGATTAAGCTGAAACTTGGATTTTTCCTCACCTCCAGGATTATTAGGTTCACTTTAAAACCAAACTGCACCCCCCTTGTTGTTTTTTTTTGTTTGCTAAGACATTTCCGCATAACTCAGATTTCATTGAATCGTCCATAGTACATTCCAGAAAGATCCTTCTTTCCCATTTTTAGTTTTGTTAACCACTTAGTTACTCTTTGAAGTAGAGTGATGGTGCATAAATCCATCCAATAAATTAATATGCATTTACAAGGGACAGGAAGGTAAAGCAAAAAGTATAAAGTTTGATTGACCACAGAAGGGCACCTTATTAGCACAATTATGAGGGAAATACCAGAAGGAGTTAGAGCCATTCTGTCATGCTTTACAAACTACAGTGTACATGAGCAGTATGATCTATATTTTGCAATCAACAAGATGATGGCTCAAGTGCCATACCACGTATAATCTGACTGGACTGATAGCTGAATCTGCATTTATTACTGAAAATGGAACAGCAGCAGTATGACCACATGAGAAAGCTGCAGGCAAGGCATGTTACACAACTTTCTCCTTCATCAACTTGCAGCCATCTCTCAGAAACAACTGCCTGAAATAAATGTTTCATTTTACTACTGCAGTAGGACTGGCCTTATGTGTGATGACCTTGTTTGTATGTCCATTTTATCACAGTCATGCCTTGGCAATGCTAGTCTTTTTCTTGGTTCCACAGTGTTGTCCTGATATTATCCCCAGACTATGTCAGAAACACTTTTTAATTCATCATCAGATGTACCAGTTTTACTCCAGTATTTTACTGCCTAAATCAACACTAATCCATGTCAGCTTCAAGGAGTATAAAGTCTGCCAGTTTCAAACATTTATACTTCAAGGAGTATAAAGTTTGTCAGTTTCAATCACTCCCCCACTTGCCCCCTCTGTGTCAGAGAACACCAAGTTGGCAAGGTGTAATTAAAATGGTGGTATAATAATACTTGGAAGCAGAGATATTTCAATAAAATTCCTTTGAGCTCAGTCATATTTGTAGAGATAATTTTTTACGCTGCATTTGCACAGGAAGAATGACTTGAAAATATGATGATGTATGTTACAGTATTGTAAAATGGTCACATCCTTCCTCATTGATTTATTTATTCAATTTCTATAGCTGCCCAACTCAACCAAGTGACTCTTTATAGCCTTTGTCATTCAATTTCAATTTATTTAAAAACAGAAGCAGATTTCTTGGCATGTGCAGATTAGAGTCTTTCTTGTGCTCTATTCAGCAGCCTTAAAAAGTCATAACAAAATAATAAGATAAATGTTCTTGTAAATATTAAGGTGATTGTGTGATGTTTGATAGCATTTTCAATTTTCCCCTAAACGTGAAAAAAACTTATTAATTTAATCCTGCACCTTTAAAGTAAAAATAGTCTTCCATTTATAGATAGTTGGTTTGAAGGACAAATAAATTAAGAAGACTGTGAAGAAAGCTAGAGAAAATTGTCTTGTCAATGAGATTCTGTTAGATATCTAACGAAGGAAATTCTACAGGATGGAATATTTGGGGTAAAAGCTGGGAAACTGGCAGATAGATACAGCATGGCTGTAAGTTATGTTATCTTTAATGAGTTTGTGCAAGGTTTTCTGCCCCTCCTCCCGAAATATTCTATGTATTTATTTAAAAGAAGAAAAAACAGCAAAAAGGGAATATATTGTATATAGGAAATAATATCGTTTCATGTTCATATAGCACTATTCAGTATCTTATGTATGTAATCTCAATAGGTACTCAGTATTTAGCTGCTCAGTAGGAAAGCTACCAACATCTGGATGATACTAAGTGGGTAGCCCTACGTTAGCTCTGTTCATTGATCACCTGACATGTATATCCCACCATAGTGGCCTCTACCTTTTAGGATCAAAATTCTGCATTAGAATGGTGTTGTACTTACAATTGTGGATTTTATTTGAATTTGAAATTAAACCAGCCTAATTTGTACTCTCCACCCTAATCACAGATTGGAATATGGTTTACCTTTTTATATAACTCTTGTAATTATGAAAAGTGCATAGTCTGTGCTAAATGGTATAGAAACATACATTTAAAGAGTTTTTGAAAATAGTCTGATGTTGTTAATGGTTCAAGAGCAAGAGGATTGCCTATTTCTGATGTAAAAGATCACGGAGGGCAAGCCTTAGCATTTGTTACCTGTATTTTTGTCTCACAATGAGTGTTGCATTTGTGTCTTACTACTGTTGTTGTTTAAGTGCAGCTGTTAACAGGACTGCTTGGACCTTTAGAGAGTTAGTGGTGGCTTTGGTAGTTGCTATGAGATAAATTATAGAGCTGTTTCCAAGTGATTGATTTAAACTGGCACCGTGAATGCTAGGTGGTGCTTTGAGAGAATACTTTAGGTTCAATCTTCATTTGTTTGTGCCTTTGAACCAGCATTGATTACTGGCAATTGCCTGGGCAAGTCCCTGTAGTTTTCTTGATAAGATTTCAGAAGTAGTTGGCCATTGCTTCCTTCATAAGGCTGTGAAAGAGTAACTGGCCCAAATTACCCAGTTGGCTTTGTGCCAGGGGTGAAATCCTCCCGGTTCGGCCAGGTTCGGGCGAGTAGGTAACGATTGCAGCAGCTGGTTCGGAGAACCGGGATGGCAGCGTGAAGCTCCACCCACCTGCCCCAACATCATCACTTCCCGTTTTTTTTAAAGCTTTTTAAAGCCTATTTTCCCTGCCAGTTCCCCTGAAAGAAAGAAAGAGAGAGGGGGGAGGGAGGGGGGAAGGGAGAAAGAAAGAGAAAGAAAGAGAGAGGTGTTAGAAGGAAAAAATCAGGACTCACTGTC
>QLTV01003270.1:231619-243048 GCA_003457575.1 Thermophis baileyi
CTGAAATAAAGAACTGCTTGGAAGTCTGTCTCCTGTCATCTCTACCCACTATCTAACATATACCATTTCAGAGAAATGGCTGTCCAGTCTTTTCTTAAAAACCTCCAATGATCAAGCACCCAGAACTTCTGGAGACAAGCAGTTCCACTGGTTAATTGTTCTCACTGTCAGGAAGGGTGGGGGGAAACCCTATACCATTTCAGAGAAATGGCTGTCCAGTCTCCTCTTGAAAACCTCCAGTGTTGGAGCACCCAGAACTTCTGGAGACAAGCAGTTCCACTGGTTAATTGTTCTCACTGTCAGGAAGTTTCTCCTTAGTTTTAGGTTGCTTCTCTCTTTGTTCAGTTTCCATCCATTGCTTCTTGTTTTGCCTTCTGCTTCTTTGGAAAATACATTGCCCCCCCTTCTTTGTAGCAGCCCCTTAAAAGCCTGTTGCCTATCATACTCTTGGGCAAAGCATGTGAGCCATTTCCTCCTTTCAGTGGTCCATGAAAGTACATCTGTAGTATGTAGATAATAAAGTCAAAAAAGGTGAACAACATTTATACAGTACTATAGATATGTTGAGACCGGGTGTGACAAGGAATGGCTGGGAGGGGAGGGGCCAGGTGAGGCACCCCTTGACTTGAGTGACATTGAGTTGGCCACGCCCACCCGGTCACATGACCACCAAGCCACACCCACCAAAGCCAGGCCCACAGAACCGGCAGGGAAAATTTTTAGATTTTACCACTGATGTACATACATATGGACATATCCATCATGGTACGGATAATCCTTTTTGTACTATGCCAAGAAAGTGTATGAAATAGAAGGGAAAAAAATTCAGGACATGAGATGAGAAAAATATAGATAAAACTAGCTTATACTAAAACACTGTACATCCCCATTCCAGTCTATCCTTGCTTCCACCATGTCTGTACATTGATTCAAATATCACCTTTTTATCTTTTAATTCCTCACCTCTTTTTCAGGATCTCAATAATTCCATCCAACCATAACTTCCTCAGACTTCCTCTTCCTCTCAAACCATTCACTCTTCTTTCATAGTTTTGCAATTTGATCATCATTCATTCTCTCTTTATGTCCAACCATCTCAACATATTTATTATGCACATATTTATTATGTAATTTATTAGTCGTGTATATTTATATTAATTTGGATTGACAATCGTATTTGCTGCTGTATAGATTTAATTCTCACTGAATGTAAACCAAAGGAAATGAAACATGATTTTAGATTCTGTTGAAATCAGTTAAAATAACTTTGAAAAATATATTGCAGTGCAATATGTGCTTTGTTCACTTGGGAGTAAATTCTTTTGAACCAGAGACTTGTTCTCAAAGAAGATTCAATTTCATAGTACAGGACTGGATTACATTTATTCTTCTTCCTCTCCAAGTTTTCTGAAACATTTCAATGTACTAAATCTTTTATACCTGTATTTCATATCCTGTAGAATTATTTGGGGGGGGGGGTGTTTTTGGTAAAGTGGGTCTTCTATATAAATAACACGCCTAATATAATACATTTTTCATTTTTGCAAAAAGACCATTTTTAGGTTGGTGTTTACCCTGTGGCACTCGTGTTATATAACATTTGTGTGTGTGTGTGTGTGTAAAATTTGTCATTCCTAATTAAGGTAGAATGAAAACATGGTGCACTGTAAACAGCTTTGTGAAAGGCAAATAAATGTATAGTTGAAGTAAGTAAATTGGCTTAGTGCATTGTGTGAACAGTTTAAAATTCTGCCAAAACGCAGAAGTTCTAGTCTACTATCAGGAAAAAATTTGAAATACACCTTTGAATAGATTTGTAAAATTACATATAATGCATTATATATTTTCTAAGTGGGAGGATTAGATTACTATAATATTTAAGCAACTCCGAACAGTATGTGATGTTTATAGTTAAAAATAAGTATAAGTACATTTGTGCATATATACAGACATATGAACATTGATACCTACACTATTTCAAAAGTTTTTGAACGCCATTTCAAAGTCATATACACACAGTTGTATATAATCACATCAGTTGTTACTGATCACAAACCTCATTGTAATTAATGTACCAAATTAGTGAAGCTAGATCAAATTACACTTGTATTTTTTAAAAATATAACTTGTTTCTTTGTTTTGAAGCACTAACAGAGCTATGTGAGTATATTAATAAGACTGAAAGGGTTAAACACAAATAAATGAACTTTAAGGTATTGCAATATAAATTCTTCCGAATGTTATTTCTGTTTATTTGCTATGTACATTCCATCATATTCTGTATTCTAAGTCAGATGGGAATAGTATAAACAGTATTGTTTTCATTATTTTAATTGCTTATTTAATTATGAATAGCAGATTCTTCACTTCTCTGAATTTCAGAGTAATCTCTCATAATAGAGTATCCCTAATGTATTGTCCAGGGAACCTTCCATGAACATAGTTGCATCCAACAGTATTGTACCTCATTTCTTAGTTGAATGTGCATTTCATTAAACAAACTTCTGTTTGGACCATAATTCCACAAAAGACAAATTTTAGGGTCATTTCAAGTAATACTTAGTTCAGTTCATGGCTCTAAGCAATCTTTTTTCATCCCAAGCTAGCTCAAGCTAACAGTAACTGAATATAGCTAATATTAAAACTCAGTCATTTTAGCCTTAAAATGTATTACTATTTTCCCATATAGGAAGAGAGGATCTGTTGTTATTGCTCTATATTCGTAGCAATATGGGACTGCCTAGGATGGGGAAGGGTTTTCAGTCATTGTTCATGGCTACTGTTCATATAGTCATAGAAGAATGCTGAAATTATAATTATATTTATAAAAACATATATGAAATCTAATCTATACTATTTAATTAAAAATAGTAACTATGATACACTTGCAAATTCAAATAAAAATTCAATACATTCTAGCAGATATCTACATACAGTTTAATTAGAACTCATTTAAAATGAATCGATATGCACGGAGAGAGAAAAAAACCACTATTGTTACTCCATAAAATAGATTTTTCAGATTGAAACCTCTTGTGAAAAGAATGGCTCACTGGGGTTCAGGAAGGAGTCTAATTCTACTTACGATGTAGACTTTCATCACAAAAAAAAAATCTTTTGGATATTGGATCTTTTTAATATACATATACTGTAGATGCTTATCCTATAAGATCTGGCAGGATTAACATGTTTCAGGCCCCTCAACCAAATAGTGTCAGGGGACCTAGAAGAATGTCTTATTTGTCACTGCTCGTACCTTCTGGGACAGCATTCTGCTCTTCTAACCCTATATGTGTGGGCCCAATCCTACTGCCTTTTAGGAAGTTTTTAAAAACTGGCTTTTTCAGCTGAGCCCTGGGTCAGGGTGATTTTGGAATCTTCATAAGCAACTTTATATGTTAATTCTTTTCATATTTCCCTAATGTGGTTTGTTGTATTTTTCATTCCATTTTTGATGGGGTTTTAAAAAAACCTTTATGTGTCTCCTTGAGTGACTTGAGATCAGGCAGGTTATATATTGAAATAATCTTCATCATTAGGGGGGTAAAAGCAGAGCAATGGAGCATCTGACCATAAAGAAATTGAATACTTAGAAAGTTCTGGTCAGTATGTTCTACTTTCAAGATAAAAGAAAGTGCTTCCAGCTGTTTGGATGGAATAAAAATGTTGCATGTTAATCACAGTGGAAATGCACAATATTTCCAGGCTAGTTTTTCCATCTTCTCCAATCAACCAGTATAAAATGAGGTCTTTCATTCCCACCCTTGGCCATCAAATCTAAATGTCAAAACTTTTGAAATCTCAACCAGGCTGAGAAGCTTAGCTGAAAGAGCTTCAGAAGGCGAAGATCTGGGATGTTTTTCTTCCTAGATAATGAAAATAGTCTTAAGAAGTCTCCAGAAGGGCCATCATTTAGTTAATTCCAGCAAATTTGGAGAAATGTTGTTCTGGTGCTTTATAAATTGGTGTGCTACACATTGAGGGATGCTTGTTGCAAGTTTATCTGGGGCATTCAGTGTTATCAGAGTTGTTCCTTAAGAGTCAAAGCTTAAAGCATGCTTATTCAGACTAGCAGATGAAAACTCTGGTATTGCAGTCCCAGAACTGCAGACCAGATTAGAAAAATGTCCCATGGTGATTATGATCACTGCACAGTTTAATATGACTGAATACATAATCACACAAATCCCCATAAATAATTGGTAGTTTTCCTGTTAAAATGTTTCTTTTACAAAATTTATCAATCTCACACTATTATAAATTTTTATGCCACAATATAACATTTTGTTGTCTTTAATCTTGCAAATAGCCTGTAGATATATTAAACATACTGGCTTTTCTACATTTCCCGTTAATGTTTTTTTCTTCCTATCTTGCAAATGATTTTAAAAGAATTAGCACCACCTTGTGGGGAGAATTTTTTATATTCACAAGTAATAAGACAAAGTGGTACACCTCTAGAATTAATGGGTATGAAGTGTAACTTAATGAAAAAAATCAGTGGCCTAGCAGACATTATTTATAAAATATATTTATAGAAAGACAAGATTATATTTACAAGACTCGGTTTATATATACATTTTACATAATGTGATTCTTCTACATCTTAAGTATATTTGATTTCTATCAAAATGTGTAAATTCATTTGATTAAAGGAAGGAATTGTATTTAGAATGTCATTTTAAGAAGTAAAATGTTTATATATTAGTTTTACAAGTTATCACTTAAGTTTGCTTTCATCAAGCAATATTATTTATATCACATGCAAGATGAAGAATACACATACCATGAAATGAATATATAGTACTTGTCCTATATTTCCATCTTTCATTTAGAATAGAATAGAATAGAATAGAATAGAATAGAATAGAATAGAATAGAAGAATAGAATAGAAAATAGAATAGAATAGAATAGAATAGAATAGAATAGAATAGAATAGAATAGAATAGAATAATAGAATAGAATAGAATAGAATAATAGAATAGAATAGAATAGAATAGAATAGAATAGAATAGAATAGAATAGAATAGAATAGAACAGAACAACAGAACAGAACAGAACAGAACAACAGAACAGAACAAGGTTGACTTCATGGACTATATAAAGCAAGCTAATAATTGTGCAGTTGGAGGTTGTGTGTTGAGATGGGAAGAAGACTTACCCTGCATTGCAAAATAGTGGTGTAGTTCTGTCTCAATCCAGGCTAAAAATTGCTGTGTATTATTACCATTTTTTTTTTTGCCACTTCTGTACTTATGTCTTTGGTTTTTCATATCTAAATGAAGGACTCTGTATTTGTCTTTTCTGAGATTTGTGCAGCTGTTTTTTACCCAATGTTCCAGCTTGTCAAGTTTATCTTGAATTTTGATATCATCCTCTAAGATATTTGCTGTCTCCCCCATCTTTGGATCATCTGCAGATATGGTAACCATATAGTCAAACCTTTTATCCAAGAATGTTGGACAGCACAGGGCCTAAAATGGAGCCCAGAGGTTTCCCCCTTGGCACTTGTTTCTAGATTGTCATAGAGCTATTGATGTACACTTACTATGTATTCAAGCAGCTATATAATCTTATAATGGTAGCATTGCTCAACCTTATTTTTCTCTTATTCTCTTCCAGAAAGAATTGAGCTGGACTATGTCCACTGCATTCCCATAGTCCACTAAACTGGTCACTCCATCAAAAAAGGAAATTGTGCTGGTTTGGCATGGTTTATTCATAAACTCATGCTGGCTTTTGCCAAGCAATATCTTCTTTTCTAAGTCCTCATAGGTGACTGCTTAAGAATTTGTTCCAAAAAGATTGCCTGGTTTTGACATTAATTTAACTAGTCTGTAACAACTTGGATCCTTCTTTTGTTATGTTGCTTGTCTCTCAAAAAACTGGAGAGGTTTTTGGACAGTTCATGCAAATTTATGTTTACTAGAGCTGTCAACAGCTTGACTTATAATGGCTCTATCTTGCCAGTGATTTATGAGATGATTAAATTCTTCCTTTGAAATAGGAGGAATTTTCAATCAGTTTAAAGGAAGAGGTAGAGATGCTCTTGCTTAAGAAGATATGCTGGACCCAGCTTCCCCCCCCTCCCCTTTGAACTATTCTGATGTCCAATATTCCATATTTAATCCAGGCGGTGATGAAGATAATGGCATTTCAGTTCCAGGAAGTCTTAGAAGAAATGTATTTTCTAAAGCCTTTAAAATATGCTTGTTTTGTATGCTCTGACGTTTCCTTTAAGAAGCAATTCCATAGCTTACAGTCTTCCTAATTTTAAAAATGAATCTGTTATATTTCTATCCTGCCTTTCTTTCAGGAGCTCCAGGTAGCTTACTTGGAGATATATTTTCATTTTACCTCTACAAAAGCCACCTTCTGAAGTTTGTTGAATTGACTGTCCCTCATTAGCCTAAATTCCTCTTTGACACTGGATAACCGCTGAATATCTATGATAGTTGGGAGTTATTTTTTGACACATACATTACTTGTGCTTCCGTTTTAATTCCTTTAAAAAAAGAAAAGTTCACACTTCCATTATGTACCTGCTGATTTTCATTTTGCTTGGCAATCCTTCAACTCTTGCGACTCCAAGAGATTTCCAGAATGGACAAAAGCAAAATTTTGACTTATTATTGGGGAGAGGGTGTTAAAGGGCAAATACCTCTTCCCATTTTTCTCTTGGGGATGTTAAGGGATAAAAGAGATGTCTTATAAACCCTAAAATGCTTATTGTGTTTTTTAATCTCCCTCCAAATAATCAAAGTGGACAAAAATCAGTGATTACATCATAACAATATAATACATGAAGCAGTACAATCTGCAGTTTTGCTGAATCTAGTTAAACTAAGATTTGGAAATGACTGGGAATAGGTGAAATTTACAGTTTGCATTTTATTAGAGGCCAATGTCAGAGATAATAGATTATTTATATAAAGTCGAGGAAATAAAAAAATGCTACTTTCACATCTGCCACAAGGTGGCAGTCACTAGAAAGTTTAATTCAAATGGAAACATTTATAAAGACATTGAGACCTGTTTCAATTATACTAAAATATGTGTGATTATAAGAGGAAAATATGCCCTTGTACATGCAGAATATTCTGATAACCCAAAGCATTAGCATCATGTTGCTTGTTAAAATTAGACATATGCAAAGAAAATCTAGTGAGGAATTCAATTTCTTTCAGTGATGAAACTGCAAATCTTCATTTGGTGTAATTATGTACCATAATTGTAAGCTGTCTTGGAATCAGGGAGGCTATGATGAATATGATCATGTAACTTCCTATATTTGTATATACTATAGTCAGTAACTAAGCTGTTAATTTAGGTTCTTAGTTCTTCTAATTATAATCTACACACACACACACACACACACACACAGAGAGAGAGAGGAGAGAGAGAGAGAGAGAGAGAGAGAGAGAGAGAGAGAGAGAGAGAGAGAGAGAGAGAGAGAGAAAAAAAAAAAAATAGGAAAAAAAAAGAAAGAGAAAAAAAGAAAGAGAAAGAGAGAGGAAGAGGGAGGGAGAGAGAGAGAGAGAGAGATTGTTGGGCTCTCAACTACTATCAATCAAAGTCAGAATAATATCTGGAAGACTTAGAATCCTTGATTTGAAAAAATGTTAGATTTACACAAAGGCGTTTGGGGAGCAAATGACATTGGGAAGGATAATGTAACAATATAATATCGAAGAGAACATAACATTATTATTATCTCTCCAGCACTCAACCATACATAGAACATTGCCAGTATGTTATGAAAACATGAAAATAGAAAATTACTGACATAGTCAAACTAAGTATTACCCAGAAATATGAATCTCCTTTCCCAGACTTGTCTACCAAATGTGAAGAATGCTGGAAGTCAATACTGGAGGGAAAGCTATTAAGTTATTCTTCCTAGTTTTTTCTCTTCCTTAACTGAGATATCATTCTTAGTAGAACTTAATGTTCATTTATCATTCAGTTACTGTCTGATGTATTGTCTCTGTGAACAAGAATTGGATGATGTATAAGGACTATGATGCAGTGGTGGGTTTCACTTACCTTTGCTACCGGTTCGGGAATGGGAGCGTGCGCACACGACGCTTCTGCGCATGCGCAGAACCTTCTGCGCATGCGCAGAACATCTGTGATGATGTCCGGGTGGGTGGGCGGAGCCTCCCGCCGCCGCTGCTACCAGTTCGCCCGGATCGGGGCGAACCGGTAGAAACCCACCACTGCTCTGATGTGGAGAGAACTGTTTCTATTGCTGTTTAGAATTTCATGACCCATGTTATTTCTGGATAAATTCCACCTTCTCTGTCTCTGCAGTTCCACCATGCTCTTCTAAACAACTGTCCTATTCCCTAGCACTTTTCTTTTTCACCTCTTCTCCTTTCCTTCTCCTTTCTTATTCTCCCATCTTCTCAGGATCTTGGCTGATAAGAAAACAAATTGGGGAGAAGAAAACTGAGATCTGGGATGACAGAAACATGAACAACTGCATGGAGAGGGGGGGTCACTTGGGATGTGCATTCTGAACTTGTGTCCAGTGATCCAACCATAGCAACGTTACCAAGAGGAAGAATATTCTTCTGGGAAAATAAGTCAACAGGGAACTTATGTGACGGGGTCATTAGTTGAAAATATTTTAGATCACACAACTGGGTGAAACTCCTTTCAAATGTAAAATATACACGCACATACACATATGTAAATATGTATGCACACGTTAATAACTGTGGATAGTGAGTGAATTGTTTCAGTATAACCTGCATACAGTTAAAAATATATTGATTTGGGAAGAGCAGTCAGTGCTTAAGGAAAAAGCAATATTTGTCACTTTACAAATATATTTTATTTCACTGTAATCTTCCAAGCCAGTGTAGTGGCTTGGTTCATTAGCTTTAAATATTGTGTGTTTGTGTGCCTCTGTGTATGTGTGTGTGTGTGTCCAAGAGGCGTGCATTTAATTGACCTTCTGTGGGATGAATCATAGATTACTTGTGCATGAATTACAGGATCTCGATTCACTCCTTTTGTACATTTGACTGCAAGTCCAATAGGGCATAATTTTGTTAAAGAAGGGGTCATAATGAAAGGAGAAGACTAAATCTATAAATACTTGACATTGTTTATTGTTTTAAGTATATTTGCTTTGTTATTTCACTGAAGAATAATGGGAACCTTTTTGGCACTGCAAAGCAATTTCTTAATAACTAAAGTTATGATAACATTTGATGAAGCACTTTGTAGTCATTTGTCTTTTTTTTTGCATTGTGCTGTCTGTTAAAACTGATTAAATATCCTGAAAGTGGATATTAGTGAATATTCAGACTGCTCAGGGGTCAAAAGAGAAGGCAGAAGGCCTGCAAGAAAATGGCTGGAAGGAAGAATTTCAGATATGGATTGATTTCAGATATTTAAATAAAGTTGATATTGGTGCACACATGAACATAACCAATGACCTATGTCAGTGATGGCTAACCTTTATGTCACCTCGTGCCGAAAGCGTGCATGTGCGCGCACACCCATAATGTAATGCGCATGTGATGCGCCCCACCCCCTGCGCATGTGCGCATATGTCCCAAAATAAGCACACCTCCTGCTCCATTGCAGTAGTGAGCAAGCAGAAGAAGTGGGACATTGGCCACATGGGCTTCTGCTGCACATGGCTGCTGGTGCTGCCGCCATGAGGCAGGTGTTGGGGCATGGATGGCCTAGGTGCAGGGGCCCTGAGGTAAGCTGGTGCAGGGCGCATGAGGCAGCTCCACCACCACCCTGCCTCGCAGCCGCGGCACTGCAACCAACCAGTTGTACTCCGCCTGGACTCCGCCCAGAGTCCTTCGGGAGTTGGGCGGCATACAAATTTATTAAATAAATAAATATTAAATAAACCAGACGGAATGGACAGGCGACCGACTGCGCAGGCTCTTAAGTAGGACTTATTTTGAGGGTAGTGCTTATATTAGGTGCCTGCGTAAAAACATGCTAGGGCTTATTTTCAGGATAGGTCTTAATTTCAGAGAAACGGTGTGTGTGTGTGTATGTGTACACACACACACACACACACAAAATCTCTGAAAAACTTTGCCAAGAAAACTGCATGGACTTGCCAAAGCAGTTTCTGAGAATTGGACATGATTGAATAGAATAATGCTTCATTAAATGTTATTATAATTTTAGTTATTCAGAATTATTAAAGTCATGAGACAGAAAGAACGTGGCCAAATTTCCTTACAGTTATTCTCTGGGTGTGGGGGTTGGGAAGTGGGGGTGGGGAGTGGGGGAGAGGAAGGGAGAGAGGGAGAAAGAGAGTGAGAGAGAGAAAGAAAGAAAGAGAGAGAGAAAGAAAGAAAGAGAGAGAATGGTGGGGGGGGGGGGGGGGGGGAGGGGGGGGGGGAGGGGAGGGAGGAAGAAACAGAGAGAGAGAGAAGAATGAGAGAGAGAGACAAAATGAGAGAGGGGGAGTGAAAGGATGAGAGAGAGAAAGAGATCTTGCCTCCGAGCACTGAAGGAGGAGGCTCTCTTATGCAGCTGTTCCGGCTTGGTGGCTAGCGGGAGACCAAATCCTCTCCACCCAGGCGCTTTTACTGTGTAGTTCTCTTGCTCTCTTTCCCCCCGATGGGCGAAGGTGGGAAAACATCAAGCACGGGACCCCGCTTGATGCAGAATTTGGGGAAAGGAAGGAAAAGACCTTGAAGGGAGCGTGGAGAGGAGATGGGTTGTTAGTTGAGCCTTGGTCTGTCCATTTGTGAGCTGAGCCTCCTTTATAGCTAGCTCTTCCCATTCAAGAGGGCAGAGAGTTCCTTCCTGGTGTAGAATCAGAACTTGTAGGATCCGGTTATTTCACTTTTACCAGTAGCTTATTCCCCACCCCCCTGAAATTAAAGCAGCAGGTGTTTCCCTCTGGTTAAGCAAAGTGTTTTCTAGCTGCTAATAATTTATCTTATGAAATGGTGTGGAAGCGAAGGTTTAACAAAGTTAGGCTCCTATGATTTTTAATGACTATGACTGGAGATGGTAGTTACTACCTGAGGAATGAGTGACTTTGAGATGAAAGAAAGGGGAGACAGGGAGAGGGAAAGGGAAGAGGAAGGAAGCACCACAAACCCTGGCACTAGATGTGGTTTCAGAAGACGCTTTAAAACAGCACAGCAATCTAGGGCTGGAAGGGATCTCGGAGGTCATCTAGTCCAACCCCCTGCTGCAGCAGGAAACCTTACATCGTCTGGATTATTTTGGTGCCTCTAACAGAGAGGAAAATTGCCAGAAAGAAGGAGTTTGCTAGGACAAGGCTGCCATGCAGAGGAAGGCAGAGATAGTCCTTGACTTATGACCACAATTGAGCCCAAAATTTTGGTTGCTAAGCAAGAGCGTTGTTAAGTGAGTTTCACCAGATTTTACAAGTTGGCCACACCCACCCAGTCACATGACCACCAATGCA
>QLTV01003270.1:243283-284167 GCA_003457575.1 Thermophis baileyi
ATGATCAGTAGGAGTAAATAGACAGGGAAATTGTATCTCGTTGAAGCCTTTGAGGCAAGGAGAGGCCAGACACCCTAACTCTAACCCTAACCCTTGACGTGAGTGATGTCAAGTTGGCCACGCCCACCCAGTCACATGACCACCCAGTCACATGACCACCAAGCCACTCCCCACCCAGTCACATGACTGCCAAGCCACTCCCACCCGGTCACATGATTGTAAGCCATTCCCACCCGGTCACATGACCGTAAGCCACACCCACAAAATTAAGCCACACCCACAGTGGTAGTAAAAAAAATTGGAACCCACCCCTGCTTACAAGATAGTACTGTAGTTTTGGTTTCCCTGTCTGGATTACCTTGAAGGGCTGACAACTGAAGATCATATCTGTTATAATTGGGGATATGCTTTCTTTTATTGCGTACATTTTATATTCTCATCACTAATAATATAAGCTATTTATTATACATCTGTAAATATGCAAAGATAAAACCATCCAATTCAATTATATATTAAGCATTAAGTTGTATGGCAACTATGCCAGTTATATCAGTATTGTACCAACTGAATGGTAGAAGAAAAAAAGTTTAACTGGTTACTTTAAGTTAACTAAAGAAGCTGCTAATTAATTTGAACCTAAATTCATTTCTTCAGTATATATTCTGAGTAAAGCAAGTGACTCTGTCACAGATAAATTGGTGAGTCACTACAGCCTTATATTAGCATCACAGATTTTATTTAAATTGCTGAGTCATTAGTGACATTTTTCCTTCTGTCTGTTGGGTATTTTCACACTATGGTTGTGTGATCATTTAAGATTTATTTATTTAATAGCTCAAGAGAAAAAAAATACAGTTTTAAGTAATTAACCTAATATGAATTAACTTGAAATGGTAAATATTTGTGCTGTGTTTTGGTGCAGTTTGATCTGTGCTTTTAATAATTGCTGTAAATTTATAAAATAATTGCAGAGAGGTGAGCAGAAAGGAATAATAGAAGAGTGAGTTTGGAATAAAGGCCTCTGTCTTTCCCAGTTTATGTATTCCTTTGAAAGTTCAATTTTCTGTGAGAGATAACAAAATTCACTTATTTGTATTGGTTGAGAGAAGCTCTCCCTCAGTCTGGTTGAGAAAATGACTATAGGAAAAAAAAAAAAACTAGAAATGATTCATCTCCATCAAGACACTCAAAATAGCCAGTAAGTTTCTGCTTTTCACATCAGCAATACAGTTGATACTGTAAATAAGAGCAGCAAGGTTTGTACAGTCTGGCTTTAAAAATTAGCAGGCTTGAAGAAGGCCCACCTGACTCCATTACTATAAACACGCTGAATATGAATATGAATTATATTACAGCGGTCGTATAGATATTGTTATTAAAGGCTTTTAAAAATAGTTAACTGCACTGCTTCTATTTTGTTGGCCAGTAGGATTATTTTAAACTTATCTTCTATTTGTATGTATCTTAAAAATAGTAAACTGTTTTAACCAAATTTCCACAGAAAAGAGCTAAAATATTTATAAATAGAACAAATGAATATAATCAATTTGTTTATATCATCCTCACTATAAGCAGTATAGATCTAATCCTTGAAAGAGTACAAATCTCTGTATAGTATTTCTGTGAACTTAAAACACCATTATCTGCTCTTAAAACTTTGGCTAAAAACATGCAGTATTTTTCTCATTAGGATTTAGAATTGTTGATCACATTATCTTCTAAGCTAGCTGCATAAGTCACGAGTAAGCACAACAATACACGAGCACACAATAGATACAAACTTAATGTAAACCGCTCCAAACTCGACTGCAGAAAATACGACTTCAGCAACAGAGTGATCAATGCCTGGAATTCACTACCTGACTCTGTGGTTTCTTCCCCAAACCCAAAAAACTTTAACCTTAGACTGTCTACTGTCGACCTCACCCCATTCCTAAGAGGTCTGTAAGGGGCGTGCATAAGCGCACCAGCGTGCCTACCGTCCCTGTCCTACTGTCCTATTGTCTTCATCTATCTGTATTCACTTTGATTATGTTTATGATTATACCTATACCTGCTATCTTGTACATGTTTGACAAATAAATAAAATAAATAAAATAAAATAAAATAAAATAAAATAAATATTTAGCTACATTTTAGTTAGTTTGATTTTTTAGCCACTCTGATTTTTTAGTTATACCCATAAACATATAATTACATAGCTGCTCTCTTATTAACTTGGAAATTCCTACTAAATATGTTTCTCTTAGATAAATGTGTATGCCTTACCAGAATACCATTCACACTATTTCCTGAAAAATTTGCAATACTCCCTCAATACTTCTTCAGAATGCAAGTGATGCCAGCAGTGTGCAAATATTTCAGTGTGATCAACCATTTTCAGGTATAAAAATGCTAAGAACATTGGGAATAATGTAATTTCATAATATCAAATAATAAAACAAGTTATTAAAATTTTGCCCAAAATCTGAAATGAAGACCAACATTAACAATGAGAAAAAGAGAATATATTCCTTTCTTTATTATTTTGAATATTTTCTCCCCAGTCTCTCTTTTCATACAACTTCTAGGTGTTCATACAATCATATAACCAGTGGTCTTCCAGTTTTTATTAGGTAATTTCTTCTACTTGTTGCTTGGAGTCTTTATCTATATATATAAAAGCAAAAACCACTCACACATTAATCGCGAAATCTCCAGAACCGTAAAGCCTACAAACTTGAAATTTGCCACATATGTTCCTCTTGGCTTCTAGGTGCTCACTAAGAAAGGATTTTTCAAAATGACCATCGCAGCATGAGTATTTCTTATATTAATATTAACAAGCTCTGATGCTAAGAAGTTCTACTCCCCCCTCCCCACCTGAAAAGAAATCTGATCCAAATGCAAAACACAAGCAGAGGAGTTTCAGTTTCGCTTTTGCTTTCACAGCAGGAAACAGCTTTACTACAGAACAGTTGAGCTAAGCCATGCTAGCCAGATGAATATCGATGGATGCTGGTAGGCAGACAGATTTCCACCCCCCCTTATTTTCATCCTCAGTTCAGACGAATCTGTTCCTTCTACTGTAACACCAGTTAAAGGGAAAAGAGGCAAAAAACGGAGGAAAAGATTTACAGATGCGATTAGGAAAACACAAGTAAGGGAAGCTGCCTGTTTCTCCCATGGCCAGTTTTATGTGGCATGCTCCAGAGTCAGTTCACCTGACAGCCTGGTCATCCTCCAGCCAGACAGCAAAACCAGGAATGTTGTTTCCAGGGAGGTCCTGAGCAATTCATCTGAGGGATGAATTGAAAGTCTATGCTATGCAAATAATGTCTTCACTGTAACAGAAACTTAGCTTACCATCTCTAACAAAATAATACAGTCCCTTTTTTAACTACTCATTAATTTTCAAGCTTTAAGTGTCAATTTATCAAGCCCCATCACATAGTTTCGTAGCGAAGCACGGGTATCAGCTAGTTCTGAATAAATTTGCATAGAATTGTACTATAAACCCAAACAGCCTTTGTTAAGTTACATTGTGACCTACTTCACTAGTAGTTGAGCATATTATAATATACAAATTTATTTTAATATTTCCTTCAATGTAAGAACTACTCAATGTAGCTGGTACAATAAGTGTAGATGAAAGGATACATTGTGCATTAATTATTTATAGAGTTAGCCTTGTATGCTATCTCAGGCTATGTACTATAGGAAGCTTAAATTGCAATACCCCAGAATCTTTTTTGATATATATATATAGTTTTTGGAAACAGTCTATCATAATATCAATTATAAATATTCCCATATACTAGCTGGCTGATTTCATCAGAACAGGATAAAATATTATTCCTTGAAGTCTTGGTGGAAAAGCAGTGTTTTAACTGCTTCTTTCTGAATATTAACAGACTTCAGCAGCAAACTGTTTCAGAGGAAGGGAGCTTAACAAAGAAAGACACTTGTGGGACACCACTCCATCTATCTCTGTTAGGGTAGGGACCTGCAGCATGTCCTCTTTCTGAATTGAATAGTTTGGAACAGATGAAAATCTCCTGGACTTAAGCCATATAATGGCTTAATTACTCACTACCTGACTCTGTGGTTACATCCCCAAATCCCCAAAATTTTAACCTTAGACTGTCTATTGTTGACCTCACCCCATTCCTAAGAGGTCTGTAAGGGGCGTGCATAAGCGCACCAGCGTGCCTACTGTCCCTGTCCAAATGTTCCCTTTTATTTGTACCCATTTTATGTATTCAAATAATGTTATACTTATGTATATTATAAAATACGTACTTGACAAAATAAATAAATAAAATAAATAAAAATGTTTTAACACGTTCTTGAACTGCACCAGAAACAAATTAACAAACAATTCAGCTACTGTAATTGGGGATTATTACATGATTATGCCAACTTCCACCAGAAAGCAGACAAGGAGCTGGATTCTCTCCCAGTTGAAGGTTCCAAGTGTTTTAAGGGCCAATTCTACTTAGAGAAAATTACAGTACTGTAATCTAAACAAGAGTTGATAAGAACATAAGAGACCTTGGCTGCTGCACCTCATTCCAGGGTAAGTCATAACTGGTGAACTAGCCAAAACAGACCAAAAGCCCTCTGGGCTACAGCTTCCAGATGCTATTCTGAATAGAATCAATAGCATTTCTTCCTGGCTGTCTCTGCATATGTACAAATGCATATCAGACCTTGCTGATCTGTCTGCTGAGATAGGATTGTATTAGGTACTTTTTCATGATGATGATGATGATGGTTTTGGCTTCCTCTCTGGATTTCAGATTCCAAGCTGGGCTTTCAAAGGTCTGTCCATCTCATGTTCTGAAGAAAAATACTCACAAATGATGATGTGACATGTCTATCTTTTTATTTTACTTCTATTCTCTATTGTGACAATGAAAGCTATGTTATTGTCATTCCTGCCTTACGAATCTGAATTTGAGAAGCCTTAATGTAGGATAGAGGAGATGGATTTATTTTAATCTGTTTTCATCTGACTCTTGATTGGACAGTTGCATAAAGTAAACTTTTGAGAGAGTAATCATTCAGATAATCCATGCATGGGAGTATGTAGCATAAAATTCTGACCATATTCTTTTAATCTTTTTTACACTGTGACACTATCAATTGCAAAGTAATACATTGCAAATATATCATGCCTGCATGATGGTTATATTTGTGTTTAGATAAATGTTCTTGTCCTGCAGCCTTGTTTTATTTATATTTTTAAGCTGTGACATTGTTTTAATTGTGTGCTGACCAGACTCATGTTCATTGAGATGGGCGACCATCTAAATATGTGAGTTTTAATGCACTGTAAATATTTTGTAGAGCACTTGAACATTCCAATTCAGTATTAATTTAAAATTAGTAATTAATTTAATTAGTAATTAAATTGATATATTCATTTAAAAAGAGCCAGTTTGGTGTAGTGGTTAGGGCATCAGCCTATAAACCAGGAGACCATGGGTTCTAGTCCAGCTAGGGTGACACTCATGCTTAGAAAGCAAATAATGGCAAACCTGAAAAAATCTTGCCAAGAAACTCCATAGACTTGTCCAAGCAGTCACCAGGAGTCAAAAATTAACTTGAAAGTATGTACACAACTGTGTGCTGACGCACACGCGCGCACACACACAAACACCAATTTAAAAGAGTGAATGTGATTATAAGAAATTCTCCTTTTAGTGTAATAGTTAAGATTCTAGAAACTTAATGTTATTTTATAACTATTTGAATTAATCAGTTATTAAATATAATGTGTTATCAAAATACTCAGTATATGAAAAAGGAACATATTAGCTTGTTCACAAACTTCTTCTGTTTTAAAAAAATCACAGTATATCTTATTTTTCAGAGAGTTGTCGGTTCAGATGCACACTACGTTGTCCAGTGGTGTTCTTTCTGCTTAATTGTGTCATTGAAAAATAAATGTATTTGTTGTAATATTTTATTGCTTAAATAGAATACAGATAGTACTCATTTAATGATAGTAATTGGAACCAGAATTTATCTTACTAAGTGATGTGGTCGTAAAGTGTGACATCACGTGACTGCTTAGTGACAGCACTTCTAGCAGGTCCCAGTTACAATCATTAAGCAAGGACTTCACAGCAAATCATGATGATGTGACTGCAGGTCACTGCAATGGTCGGAAATCCAGAGTGGTTACCCAGCGCCCAGATTGTGATCGTGTGATTTCAAGGGTGCTACAATGACCAGAACTTCAAAGACCAGTCATAAGTACCACTTGTTCAGCACTATTGGCAGGTTTGATCAGTCATTGAACAAGTGGTCATTACATGAGGACCACTTGTATTTCTTTCTAGATGACTTTAAATATTAGCAGAAAACAGCAAGAAAATATAAGTCTTCAGCTTATACGCTGATAGATATGCAAGTACATGTGAATGATGCTAATCTGGTCTTGTATTATGTCAGATGTTGTCATTGTCTCTCAGGGCCCTCTCCAGTTGTAGTAGAAATCAGCAAGGATAATCACCCTAGTTGCGTTGTGCATTGTCCTGCTTGGGGAAACATACCTATGAGAAAAGTAGTTGAAAAGGACAATCTTAAGCCCCTGCCTTCAGTAAAAGTATAACTAAAATGAATTTGTAGTAGACTGACTTCAGATATTTCCTATATTGCCCAAGAAGGAAGTTACATGATGTTAATATAGAAGTTGCATACCTGCAATTTTCATAGTTTTGCAGACTTTTCCAAGCCAGGGAATTCTTATCTTAGGCTCTTGAACAGTTACTCCCAATAGGGCATTTCCAAATGTATAAATGAATTCTCACAATTTTCAGTTCTGGACAAACTATTTAGGAATTGTAGAAGTTTGCATATCTGGAGGGCACAGAGATTTGAGAAAGCTTGTCTATATAAAAATGAGGCAGAGAGCCCGAGACTAAATTGATACATATTAACAAGTCAAACTACAATTGTACAATTGTACTAAATTCTGATGAATGACAGCTGAATGGATCCACACAACCCTAAGTCATGGCTTATAAATTATGATCATTAAATTACATATTACATTATGTTATCCTGTAGTGGGTTTGTTGAGGTGCAATATGTTAAATAAACTACATTTATTTAATGTAGCTACATACTTGGAAGAGATACATTTTATTTTTTTAATCATTTTGTGTGTGTGTGTGTGTGTGTGTGTGTGTGAGAGAGAGAGAGAGAGAGAGAGAGAGAGAGAGTGAGAGAGAATAGTTGATATAAAGATACAGTATAATAAATGGACAAAAATACTATAGAAATTTTACAGTTACTGCTTAGGATATTGTTGATGAAAAATTAGCCATACAAAGCAAAATACATTAAGCTATTTTTAAAATAAGGAAAGTATATTTTAAAATAAGGAAATATATTTTTAAAATAAGGAAAGGAATGTTAGAGATTTTTTTGAATATTTGTACTTAGTGTTAAAGTCTGACTTATTTTGTTATTTAAATACATTTTCTTGAACAACGTGGTATTTAGAGGAATGCACATACATATGAAATTAGTATAAGGCTACATCTTCAACCATCTGGCTGCTGGTGCATAACTTCTATTTTAGCCTTTTGCTCTCGTTGCCCATCTGGCAGATAGTTTAAGGCTTTGCAGAGCACACTGCCCTAGACATGCACCCTTTGTTTTTAATTCCATGTCATTTAGCTTGTAAAGTTAACTTCATTGCCAGAAGTTATCTTTGTCTTTATTCGTGAGAAATTATCTGATGAAAATTTGATACTGATAATAGAATGAAATATTTAAAGTAACTTTTTTTTTTAAAAAAAGGAAAGCTCAAAGCAAATACCTTTGAAGGGCCATGACCTCTGAATTTGTGTGACCTCCCTGTGAATAAATTATGAGCTTAGTAGTATGAAACGTGCCAACTATTGTTTAGCAACAAATGCTAACTCTACATCCCATTCAAGTTGTAGCCCTGCCAGAATTTGGTCTTGCTGCCAGCTTGTGCAGGGAGAAAAGAATTGAGTTCTGGCAGTAATCTAAATTTTAACAAGCTACCAGTTCTCCTAGGCTCTGGCTTTATATGTGCAAGCATTAACCTTGTCCAGGCAAAGCAAGGCTGAGTTCTTATTAAGTCCCTGGCTTGTTCTTGGAAAGCTGAATCGCTAGCAGAGCAACAATCTAAGGATGTAAAACTACCCTCTGCCACCTGCACAGGCTGTAAGTCCTTTCAAATTTGTTTATCTGGTGGATTGTGAGCCACAGTTGAAAACCTGTGTCTTAAAAACAACTACCTTAGAAAAACACAGGACAACCAATAAAACACCGAAACAAATGAGAAAATTTTAAAATCCAAATCACTCTAAAGGCAATTTAATTAATTGACCTAAAATTACTCTTTTGGAAGGAAATACTAGGGCCTAAACAATTCTTTTTCTGCAGTTTCAATTCTATTTTATTCCTGGTGATTTAAGAATTCTTTTAGAAGGCAAAGAACATAATAAAAGAGAAGGCAGTTTTTCAGACATCCTTCTCTCAAATGTATCAGAGTTCTAAAGTCTTCACTAGTAATCTAATGCAGCATGGGAATATCTGGGAACTGCACCTGTTTTAATAGAGGCACCATCTATTTGCTGCACATGACCTCATGTTATATCTTTCTGGCCAACTTTCTGAGTCTTCTTCAAAGTGCACCCTGTGTAGAGATCATTGCAGTAATCCAGTTCTGATACAACCAAGGTAGGTGTTACAAAGATCAAATCCATGTTGCTTGAGAAAGGCTGATGGCACAATAGTCTTAGCTAGGCAATGCTGTCTCCTTTATATGCTGTTTTTCGGTGTTCAAGTCTAACATACTGTAGTATAACAAGCAGAGGTGGGTTGTTGCCAGTTCGGACCGACTCTATAGAACCAGTAGCGGGAATTTCCCCCCGCTCGCCGAACCGGCAGTGATGACCAGCTGGACACGCCCCCGAACTGGCTCTTGGCGGTGCCATAGGTGCTGCCATTTTGTTTTTTGCTTCTGCGCATGCACAGAAGCTGGGTTTTTACCACTGTGCATGCGCAAAGTGTGCACGCACCCGCGTGGTGCACCCATGCGGCGCGCAAGGCGCGCATGCCCACGTGGCACATGAGGAAGGGAACTGGCAGCGAGATAAGCCAGAACCCACCCCTGATAACAAGTAATGGCATTTCAAGTCAAGTGATAAGCAGTTAGCTATGAGGCTTCCAAAGAGAGGTTATCATACACTTCTGGACATTGTTATCGGATATGTGCTAGATTTCTTTCGTAGATTATATTTTTAGTTTCTTATTTGTTCTCTCTACTCTGGATATGGGAAATAGGTTGTCTTGTTTATTGAGATTCTTGTGCAACAAGAGTTTCCATAATTGTTGAAAGCCATTATACTCCCTCTGATCTGAAGCAATTTTTAGCTGTATTTGTGGGGATTTGGCTTCAGGAGCAAAGGAAGAATGATCTATGGTTGGAGACTATTCTGCTTGCAGAAGAAAGAATACAGTCTGGTACTGTATAGTTTTAAAAGTCCTGGAAGTACAGTACTTTTAAACAGGGATTCCTGGTTCTGTGCTTTTTTTTCTTGTCTAGGATAAATTTTGATGCTCTGTTGGACAGGCTAAATTGAAATGCTAAAGTAGGCTTTGACTCTTATCAGCACTCTATCATCTGATCACATATCTATATTCTGAAATACTGGAAATCCATCATATAAATTATTAAAACTTAGAATATGTTGAGAATGTGTTCACCTGTTCATGTAGGAATATGCTGTGGAAGACTTTTGCATGAAGTATCATGTTACATTTCATCTGAAAACTGATGTCAAAATCTGACTTAAAAGAATTTCCTTGATAGATTCTATTTTAAATATGTGTGTGTGTATGTGTGTGTGTGTGAGTGTGATACTTAATGCCAGCAAACAAATATTTCTAAAATGAATGCAGTACTAGAATTTGCTTCCAGTTTTTTAGGAGTTTTCTTTTCCAGTGAAAGAGATTTCTGTTTACTGACTTATTGTCAGAATGCTTAGGATTTTTTCTTTTCAAATTTCTCTTGGTAATACAGTGGTTTCCCCCCCCCCCCTGTAGAATTTATATTCTACAGAATTTCCCAAATTTTTCTGGGTCCAGCACCCTTAGTGTCACAATGTTTTTTTCACACACCCTCAGGAATTCCCAAACTGTATGCTGCAGAGAACTCATTAGCAATAGCAATAGCACTTAGACTTATATACCACTTTACAGTGCTTTACAGCCCTCTCTAAGCGGTTCACAGAGTCAGCCTATTGCCCCCAACAATCTGGGTCCTCATTTTACCCACCTCGGAAGGATGGAAGGCTGAGTCAACCTTGAGCCGGTGAGATTTGAACTGCCGAACTGCAGCTAGCAGTCAGCTGAAGTAGCCTGCAGTGCTGCACTCTAACCACTGCGCCACCTCGGCTCTTGTATCATTGATACAGATATTCCTCAACTTACTACCAGTTTCTTAATGAAACTAAGATGGACACACACACACACACACACACCTATGGTCACATGATCTCATTTTGAGCACTTGGCAAATAGCTCATCTATACAGCAAGTTGCAGGATTCTGCTGTCACCTGACCAGGATTTGTGACTTTTTTTCCCAGTTTATGGCAAAAAAATGCCCATTGGAGAAAATGGATTTGCTTAATGACCACTGCCTTTACTTAACTATCATAAAAAACAGCCATAACTTCAAATCTGGTTACGTGATGCCTCGACTTGTGACCAAACAACTTATTACTATAACTCCAGACTTACTTATGGTTGTAAGTCAAGAACTACCTGTAGTTCCCATTGATTAAGTAGCAAAATATTCTGCTGCATGCTTCTGAGTATGCTGGGTATCCCAGGGCACCACAGTGCATAGTTTGAGAACCGTGGATGTACTGTGAAAACAATAGTCTTTGTAAATGTCAAAATACACCTTTAACCATCCCCCAAACTGCTTCTAATATTCAAGCATCATTTAAGCTTGACGTTTTGTATATCTAGAAATACCAACTTCTCCTGAAGTCCAGATGAAACCATTTATTTTTGCTGCCTATAAGGTGTCGGAGTAGTGTTAATTTTTTCCTGTTCTTAGAACAAACTGAAAGTGTGTGAAAGTCAGATGCATTACAGCATAAAAATCTTTTCTGCTTGTTCAGTTTAATGCTTGGATGAGTTCTTTTAAAACAAGAATGGTTATAAACAAAATTATCCAATGATGTTATTACCGACATGTTGCTTTTCATTTGAATGTTTCTCTGGGGAAAGAAAACAAAGCTAAAGTTGCAAATATATAACAAAGTCATAATGTTTCTCCAAAGTCTTAATGTTTCTCATCATTTTATTTAACAAGCAACACCTCATTTTGAAGTCTGAAAACCTGGCTGCATTACTTTCAAACTTCACCTCATTTTTATTTGTAGATCACAGTGTTTATCAGACACAATTTTAATAGATTTGTGCAATTAGTGGGGCACAAACTGTCTGCATCCTAATTTTAAAGTATTACATTTCAGCAATCAACAGTGGAACGAAGACAATTTTTATGTACCTGTGCACATAACCCACATTACTGAGCATTATATATAATACAATGGATTGGTTTAGTCAGAAGAGGTCCTCTGTATTCAGCTTTGCATGCTTGCTTGAAACCAAGCTGTGTGGTAATGGTTAACAGGGATGTTAGCATAATCATTCTGCAAGCCTGTAGATGAGGGAGGTGATTATCACTAGGAACAGATGGGCAGAGTTCGAAGCATTGCCAGATCCTGCAACAGCTACGTTTTACTGTAGGTTTTGCTCTAGCATTTCTTTCTTTCTTTCTTTCTTTCTTTCTTTCTTTCTTTCTTTCTTTCTTTCTTTCTTTCTTTCTTTCTTTCTTTCTTTCTTTCTTTTTAAAACAAAGTCTTGGTGTTATTCCTATGACGCTTTAAAAGCTGGTTGAACTAAAGGTTTTTGACTGATGAGTCTGCTAAGCTAAGCTAAGCTAAGCTTACAAATGTAGACATGGTGTGTTTGCATGCTGTCACTCGTCTCTCTGAACGGATGGAGCAGATGTCATATTATACAGTACCTCCCTGAAACCTATGGAAGGCTTCCTCTTGCAAGCAGGGTGCTGCTGCTCTCTGCCTTTTCCTATAGCTTCTTTTGGATTATATTGTGTCTAGAACCAGAAATGATATTCTCTGAGATGAGCACACTTTCTGGGTCTCCTAAGTTGCATCCTCCTAATGGAACTCGGTTTTATACTTTCCAGGTAAGTAGTAACGTTTTATTACTAACTTAAGGAAGTTAACTGCTGCTAAAAAGTTCAAAAGAGGGTATAAATTAAATCAGATATTTTAAAAGACTCAGCAACAAATAGTGAGAAATCAGATTCAGTTTGCAGGATGCATTGGACCACTTGATGTTACTGATATCATTTGGTGTTAGTTTTATGAAAAAGTGCATTTTTAATATTGAGTGGTAAGAATATTTAGGAAATAGGAATAGTGTTATTATAAAATAAACTACCTTCATAGAAAGTTTTCATGTCACGTACTAAGAAAAGAAAGTAAGATTGATGCAATCTTTACTTCCCTCCTTTCTCAGTTAATTATGCCTGATTTTTTTATTTGGAGGGATTTGGAAGGCAGGAACAAATCTGCAAAAAAGTGTAATATGCATCCCCACCTCCACCCATGAAGATCTTCTTTTCTAACCTACAGCTAAGTTCAGCTCAAATAAAGGTGCTTCTGAGCTATATATAGGAAGGATAACAAAAAAAATTTGTATTTTCTTGCTGAGATGTCAGTGTGTCATTTTCTCAACTCTCTTCCACTGTCTGAATAAACAGATCCTTTAATGATAGGTTTAAGAGAAATATGTGATTTTGCCTCAGTGCACTGACACATACACACACAGATGCATAAACACCAGTTTTTCCCCAGTTTCTTGATTATCCAGCAGGAAATAACCACGAGTAAACTCTGCAGCTATCTATCCCTGCACATCAATCTACTTTTATCTTTACTTAAAATAACAATACCCTTTTAATGTCATCACCTTAATACGTTTGGCACAAAAATAAACCTTCCTTGTTTCTTTTTCTAATCGATTTCTGTTGTGGCAGTTATAATGATTCACAATGTCTGTCATAATAGAATATGAATATATTCTCCCAAATAAAAAAATGATATACAAAACCTATGAACTTCAGAATAATCCACTTCACCAATTGATTCTTTTATTGGTTTCAGATCATATTCTCCCCCCCCCCCCGCAGCGGGGCTTCTATTTTTAATCCTGCCATCCTGTCCCTTTCTACCAATAGCTGCAGGCTGTGCTGAAACAATGTGTTATCTTTCTCACAGTAATATTCTGCTGATGCTGGCAGTGATTCAGAGACATGAATATTCCAGGACTGGTTATTTACAGCTTATTTCTTCCTACCTGTGCAGGAACAGGATTAAACTCTTCTTGCAGTCTTCCAATTAGATTCCCATATATTTCCATGCACAATATGTTCCCTATACAATATACTCACCTCTTCCCCACCCCTAGAATATCTGCATTCCAAATATGTCCTTAACAATTCCGTCAAAGGAAGCATTTCTCTTCTGGTGGTTTATATGTGCTGTTAAACCTTTTTGCAATTTCTCTGGGTTTGGCAGTGTGTGATGTAAAATCAACCACTGTGACTTGTGGTTTATAATATAGCAAAGGGTGGATACCCAGTCAATCACAGCATAGATAACGAAACATGTGTTAAATGTGTGTTACTATCAGCCCAAATTATCTCCTTTTATGAGTATTTTCTTCTTAGAAGAGAATTGTGGGACTTGCAAGCAGAATTAATTTTTCACATGTAAAACTTAAGTCTAATTTTGAAAAACTGGCACATTCCCCAGTATTTAATTATAAATTTATCCTGACATACCTAACTCTCACTTCTTCATGCTGAAGTGAGCTGAAACATGCCCCTCTTACGCAGTCATTACTCAAAAACAAACCACATAGTATATTCTCTTTTTATCAGCATACATACATCTTAAAGTTTGTGCAATAATGTTTCCATCTTCAGAAAACATTCAAGACACACAAATTCATCTACTCCCTTGAGTTTTCACCATTTATGTATAACTTGTTCAATCCATTTCCTCTAACATTTACTGCAAGTCCTTTGGATTTTCAGCTAATAAACTAGCATAGAAAATAGACATTCACATCCTCAAGCCACACACCTCTACTGTCATTCCAAGCATTTATTTCACATTTATCCATAAATACATTAAACAAGGTGACACCAGCCATCTTTGTCACTCTTCAGTGCTGAACTATTTCCAGATCATCCCATTTATTCTCATGGATTCTTTATTTCTCCAGTGCTTACTGCATTCAGCAAAATAAAAAATAAAAAAAAATGTTCAACTCCAAATTTGTGGAAAGATTCCATAATTGTAGCTTATTTATTCACTTTACCATACATTTCTCTACATCAGTAAATATACAGTAAACTAGCTTTCTCACTTTATATATTCCAGTGATCTGCTGAAAATCACCAAATATCTCTCCAGACACACTTAACAAGTTAATCTGTATAGTTTTGCAATTATTCAAACTATCTCCCCTCTGTAGACAAATACTTCCATCAGCATTCTTTCAATTTTCAGACATAGTTGCAGACGTCATCTTAAACAATTCCACATTCATGTTTTAAGATTTCTCAAGTTCCACCATATGTGTTTGATGATAGTAATGCTAATTTCTTGGGTATTTTTTTAAAAAAATTGTCCAGATTGCTATAACTACTGGTTGTTAATTAGTACAGTTTTGTGTTCTTACAATCAGGATTTGTTATTATCACTACCGTTACCTAGAATCACTTTTCTTTTTTGATGATTTCTTTTCACCAATGTTGGGGAGCATTCATTTGAGTTCCAATCTTCAGCATTTAATTTTCATTCTCATAGAGTTTCCTAAAATACTCTTTCTAGTGTTCTGTCAGTTCAATTTCATCACAAATAAATTTTATTACTTTTAATAAAATTCATTTTTTCAATAGAATCCTTAAGCTTGTCATCTAAAGCTGCATACATAATTGTGAATATGGAGGATAGAAAGAGGCTCAGCCCATGCTCAGCCTGGTGATTATTTCTCATTCTTGAATGGCAGCTTACTCCAAAATAATCAGTAGCTCCCAATCAAGGTGTAAGCTATATTCCAGCTTTTAACTAAATACTAACTCTGTATAGAATGTCAGATTTCAAAGGAAAAAGAATGCACAGAGGACATAAAGGTAACTTCTCTATACTTTTTAAAGAAGTTAGGAATTTTCCCAGGATTACACAACTCTCCTCTGATTTACAAATCCCATTACCCCCTAAAGAGGATGGTAATGGCACCTCAGTAACAACTTAGTAAAGTCTTTTACTAGCACTGTCTTCAGTTGTCTTCAGTCTTCATTTAGACATACCCTTTCTCTGGGAGGCCATACATAATTATGTGTGATTCTAATGTGCTTCAGTTAGTTACTTTTAAAATTAAAAGTACCCGTGTTTCCCCGAAAATAAGACCGCGACTTATTTTCTTTTGGGGCCCAAAATAAGCACTAGGGCTTATTTTTGGGTGTGTCTTATTTTTTTCCATTACAGGAGGCCCACTTCTTCTGGTTGCTCACAGTGGGGTAGGAGACTGCATGATGTGCCAGTGCCACCACTGCAAGGCAGGGGAGGGTGGAGCTGCCCCATATGCCCTACAGCAGCTTACCTCAAGGCCCCCACAGTCAGGCCATCCATGCCCCAACACCTGCCTCGCCTCATGGCCATGGCACCAACATAACACTCAGCCTCCTTCTCCGTTGTGGCCGCGAGCAAGCAGAAGTGGGCCGGCAGCCACGTGGGCTCCTACTGGACATGGCTGCTGGTGCTGTCGCCGTGAGGCAGGTGTTAGGGTGTGGATGGCCTGGCTGTGGGGGCCATGAGGTAAGCTGGTGTGGGGTATGTAGGGCAGCTCCACCACCCCGCCTCGTGGCCGTGGCACCGTGAGCAACCAGATGGAATGGGCGGGCGGCCAGCTACGCAGGCTCTTAAGTAGGCCTTATTTTGGGGGGTATGGCTTATATTAGATGCACACATAAAACATGCTAGGGCTTATTTTTGGATAGATCTTATTTTTCATGGAAACTACATTTAAAGTGACAAAACCTATCAAATTTATCAGGAAGCTAGAAATTTCAGGATGCCTTAACAAAAGAAGCTTGCTGAGACCCCACAGTGTAGCAAGACCTCTACATGACTGTTCTGCCATAATTTAAAGGCAAGATTTCCCATACAACTAAAATAAATACATCTTTGTTGGGCCTTTGCAGGAAACAATTCCTCCAGGGATTTCTGTATATACCTGGAAGGTTATGTTGTATGGAAAATTGGATATATAAACATTCAGGCTGTAGCCTATGCATGTATTTTGATTATAGACATATTTTGATGCTATGGGAAGGACAACCTGAGTTTGCCATTTTAACATTTTGTGCATTTGACCTAAAGAACAAATAGTCTAAATAACATTATGTTTACCTTCCAGGGGGAAATGATAAAGATTCACAAATCACATTCTCCTTTGAAAAGAGTTGGCTTCTAATTTAAACTGCCATATACAGGATACTCCTATATAAGTACATTGCAGATAAGCCAACTGTCAAATTTCTAACCCTAATACCTTGAAAATTGTACCACCTGGGAATAATCCAACCCACAAAATTTTTATAAGTTTTAATTTTCACAATTGGCTTATCCGCAGGTGGCATGGAATTGAATTACAAATTCAGTGCTCTGCTTATCCATGAATGAGCTTATACATCAGTATAAAAGGAGTATATGGGTACTGTATACTTGTGAATAAGCCCATCCATAGATAAGCCAAACCCAATTTTTGGGAATATTTTGGCACATAAAACTCTCCATTTATCTGCAAGTAAAAGGTAAAGGTTTCCCTGGTCCAGTCATTTTCAACTTTGGGGGGGGGCTCCTCTCCATTTTTTTAGCCGAGGGTGCTAGCATTGTCTGAAGACATTTCTGTAGTCATATGCCCAGCATGACTATATGCCCAGGCATATGGAATGTTGTTACCTATTCTATGTTCTAACTATTATATGGTAACTAAAATAGAATTAATTTAATTGATTTAAGCATTACCCTACCTCACAACAACTCTGGAAGCTCATATAATAGACAAATTAAAATACAATATGAATAAGAAAAAGACAAGATAAGGAAGAAAAAATGTAAATAAAGAACAAGATGGAGAATCTGACCAACAACATTCAAAACACATATAAACACGTCCCCAGTCTAGGCCTGGGGAAAAGCCAGGTCTTTAAATGTTAATTTGTGATTTAAAAATTCATTATTTCGTTTTAAATTTCATACTGTAAACTAAGTCAACCTGTGTAGATAAAACTAGGTTAAAATGATTAGCTATGTATTGCTTTTGAAATTGAATGCTAGTAATATAATTGCTACAATTTGAAATATATAGAGCAAATGAGATATATTCATAGCACATAATAGAAATGTATAAATATTCTTCATTGGATATCATATGATATAAAATTAGTTATTAAAATATTAAAAGGAGACACAGTGCTTGCCCTATTATTCAGAAAATACCATATCTCCCAATACTGCAGGAATTCAAATGCATTTGTATTAATAGTAGAAGAATGGTGATTTATTAAGTCTCAGAATCAGTCTGGATTCATCCCAGAAAAACTCAGATTATGAGGCAGTGCTTACTGAACTATTTGCTGGAGTGTAACATGCATTAATCCAACATGATTGTCTCTATTTTCAAGGTGCAGTAACAAAATAAATAAAATCAGAAATCAACAAAAATTAAGGCAAATAAGCATCAGTTTAATGATACGACATTCAGAAATTAAAATCATTTATAAGCCATAATTAATTGACAAAGGCAACCATGAAATCTTTGGAGGAATGAAATTAACAATTCAAAGCTTGGAGATTTTCAGTATAATCCAATTAAATTGGGCCAATGGACTATACATACAAGAGCCGAGGTGGCGCAGTGGTTAGAGTGCAGTACTGCAGGCTACTTCAGCTGACTGCTAGCTGCAGTTCGGCAGTTCAAATCTCACCGGCTCAAGGTTGACTCAGCCTTCCATCCTTCCGAGGTGGGTAAAATGAGGACCCAGATTGTTGGGGGCAATAGGCTGACTCTGTAAACCGCTTAGAGAGGGCTGTAAAGCACTGTAAAGCGGTATATAAGTCTAAGTGCTATTGCTATTACATGTTCTTTCTAAGTACATACAATATGATTTCCATCTACCTCTGAAAAACAAAAATTTATTCTTTTTCTTTTTCTGGGAAAATAATGATCTGATGTACTTTGTCTTTTGTGTACACTGAGTATGTCCCCTTAAATTCACAACAATAATTGTGAAGGAATCAGAGTCCTAGTTTTGAATGATTGACAGGTTTTAATATTTGGTACATAACACTAGTCTGTGCTGAGACAGATAGGCAGACAGATGAATAGATAAATAGATAGAATCAGTGCTGGATCAGAAGAATACAAGCAGAATTAAGTACCAGTAACTTTAAATATGACAGAAAAGAGCTGATTTAGATTTTTAGAAGTATATTGATTTTGTTTCAGGCTTTCACTGCATTTGTGGTTGTTTTCTGTTTCCAGAACAACCATTCAACTGACACATAGATAAACTGGTGTTCAGAAAGATACTAGAAAAAATTAACAATTTCCATACAATGAAGCTGGCCTAGGAAAAGGAAATGTTAAAGCCACAAGAGAATACAATATTTTGTTTTGTAACTTAATGAAATAAGTATTAAAACAGGTAAATTATAGTTTCATTCACAGATCAGTAAGTCCATATAAAAAGAATGTTAATATTGAGAAATTGTAAATGTGTCAATTCTCTTAATTAAAGTAACTTTTCAGCGTGGTGAAGCTCAATTTGTTTTTGTGCTTTTGTTTCTAATGCAACCACATTAAAGTAAGTTAGCAGGGAAATTGAATTCTCATTTGAACTAAGAAATGTTGATGGCAGTGGGTAAAAATAACACCCTTTTATCTGAAAAAATATTGACAAATGAAATTGTAGGAGAAATATATAACAGAATAATAGACGGAACCCTATAACATTTCAGACAAATGGTTGTCCAATCTCTTCTTTAAAACTCCACTGTTGGAGCACCCACAACTTCTGATGGCAAGTCATTCCACTGATTAATTGTTCTGACTGTTAGGAAGTTTGTCCTTAGTTCTAGGTTGCTTCTCTCCTTAATTAGTTTCCATCCATTGCTTCTTGTCCTGTCTTTATATGGTTCTTGAGTATACTGTTAGTAAATCGTGAGTTGTTAATAATAATTAACGTGAATAATTAACTTGGTAATATAAATAAATGAATGCATTTCACATTGGTTTTGTAACCATTATTACAAATAAATATATTAAACTTTTAGGAATGGGAATTTAGCATTCTGTAAATTAATGTTTTCTCATCTACAGTTTTCATTATTTGTAAGTAGCAAGAATTTAACAGCCAATTTAAAAAAAAAGTATATGTATTTGTGGGCAGACAGATGTTAACTCAGATTAGTAATATATTTTCAGAGTATTTAGTATTAATTTTTATTGACATAGTGAATCATACTTGGGAGATGTATTTAATGGTAAGAAAGTGGGAGCTTTCTGAGTTTTGTAGAAGTTTCTATGAGTGGAATAATCTTTCTCAGAATATTCATTGAGGATACTTTCTCAATCAGTCTTCCATACTATTTCTGGCTTTTGACAGTAGACATACAAATACAGACATGTAAATAAATGAGCAAATGTATCATTCACATTTATTCATTTATTAGTGGACAAGAATTTTCAGAATATGTGTGATTAGTCTTCAGTAACTCTATGCAGGAAACCTGGTCATTTTGCAGCTGGACTTTTGCTATGTGGATTAAGTTGGGCGTCTTATGAAGATGAATTTAAGGTACAAGTGATCTGAAACAGAGGAGTTAGTAGGGAAAATCTGCTACTGAAGAATAATATATATTTTGTGGTTGCTCTACTAGTTACCAGTAGGTCTGAAGGCCCAATTCAAAGTTCTAATTGTTGTTTTTATCAAACTCTATTAGTGTAGCAGTGAATTATATGAGAGACTGCTTACCAAGTAAGATTAGTACATCTACAGAAGATCTACTTAAGATAGCACTTCTGTGAGAAGTGAGAAGGACAAGCCTTCTCTGTTGTTGTCCCATGCTCCACATCATGGAATAGGCTGCCTTAGACGTGTCTTTGTTCTTGAAGTTCAGGAAGGCACTGAATTTTTTTCTTTTTTAATTTTAAAATGGGCTTTTGACATCCAATGATTCAATTTGTTCCTGATAGTTTTATTTATAGAGTATGGTAATATTATGGAATGTTTTACGTCACTGATGTATTGAACACAACCCAGCTTCTTGTGTTATAAAATTTATTATATCTGTAGTGTGTGTGTACACACACACACACACATGCACGTATATCTCTGTGTTTGTGTATGTGTGTGTGTGTGCGTCCCCTAGAGTCGGGAACGACTAGCACATATGTGCAAGGGGAACCTTTACCTTTACCTATGTGTGTGTAAAACATTTAAACACGAGAAGCAATCTTGGTATGTTTCTCTTCAGGATATGAAATTCATCTATGTTTTGAAATGTTTTTTTCTGTGAGCTTCAAAACCATCTCCATGCTGCAATACGGGCTGTGTTCTGGTGCTTTACTTCTATTTTATGATCCATCTGTGGCTGGTGCTAGAAACCGAGGTAGCATGGAAAGCTTTCAGAGAGCAGATTGTTCTGCTAAAGGCTGGAGGTAAAATGAGGTTAAAGTCTTTGCACTTAGCCTAATACTCTAAGTTCTGGTTCTTTGCTTGAAGAAGGTGAATTCTTAAGGCACTAACACCCTGTTCTGAAAATAAACATTTCTTCTTTTAATAGACTCTCGTAAAGGTCATTCACCCTGTGATTCTGGCCAGGGACAGTAAAGTGGGAATAAACTAAATCTCTCAGATGATCTAGGGATCTGTAAAGCTATTCCGATGGTTTGGGGTTCAGATTTTTTAGGATTTTAACCATCAGTCTAAACTCAATGTGGTTCAGAATTTCCAGATATTGCTAATTTATCTCCTCTCAATCAGTTGAGATAAAGTTAAAGTAATTTAAATTCATCATAGTTCAAGATGTCCTTGCATTCTGAGATAATTCCTCTAATCTTGTGTGATGAGCTTCCAGGTTTCTCCATAATATAAGATGCTATTTTTAAAATGCAGCTCCCAAGGATCTGTCCTTGCCTATAGTCTTTTGATTCATGCCTATTTTCTGCAATGATCCTTTTTTTTTAATCCCAGTAATGGCTTCAGTTATTATGAAGAACGTGTTAGTCTGTGTGTGGGTGGTTTGATAATATAAAAGGATTTATGCTAGCAACAGAATTAGGGAAAAAAAAGAAAAGAAGCCAATTAAAAACAAGGACAATTTGGTTGCCTCTCTTGAACATATTATACCAAAACATGAAATGAAACTGATATTTATAGTAAAGAGTCACTTCAATATTCAATATTTTTGAATAAGAAACAGGATTATTATCTTATGCAGGCGGGGGTTCTTAAAGGTAAAAACTGTCAACATAGTAGAAGAAATTAGAGTTGATCTGCAAAGAATGCAAAGCAAAACAAAATGCAATTTGCAATTGTTCTCAAAACCCTTGGGACTATCTAAGAGGAGACTTCCTGATGAAGAACATGTAATCGTCAGGAAATGAAATGACACCTCAAAATTAGAAAAGTTCTGCATTTTTGTGTTACAGTACAGCTTTATGCTGCATTAACTTCAAGGGATCTTAATTCAGCCTACCCCAAAAAAAAGTTGGTAAAAAAGCACATCTCTAAAAAAGAAACGCCTGTTTAACCTGATCTTAATGGTTTTAAATTAAGTCATTGTTAATTAATTTAGTAACTAACCTTGCAAGTGCCAAAAGGAGAACAGAACGTATCCTTATCAAATAATGGAATCTCCACTCACCTGCATAGATTAAAACCTGGAAATGCTTGGTTAATTCTTTCCACTGCAAAACCTGCCCCCACAATATATTGGGAAGAATCACATGACTTTAGTAACAGAAACACACACATTCTCTTCTGTTCATGTGAGGAATTTGAAGAGAGCAAATGTAAAGATAAGTTAGAATTATAATTAGACCAAAAAAAAACTGATTAGGAGTGGGTTTGGGGATTCATGCTATATCCTGATAAATTGAGCAGGTCAGGGTTCCAAGTAATAAACCCATAGCAAGCAAAACTCTGAGGCAGATGAATTCCTTAAAGAATAGCTTTATTGGAGATATCATATTGGCACAGATCTGGTGAAAACTGACTCTGAAGGTTCCCACGGTTTTCACCTAATTAAAAGAGAAAGTTTCCCCTCAACCCCAAACAGTCGGTCACATGGTCCAATCAAGCCACTGTCTGGTTGCCTGGTGACCTCACTCCTCCTTCCACGGCCAGGTGTGAGAATAACAGAGGAAGCACCACCCAGCACAACCACAGGCTTCTCCAGATTCTTGGTCAGTTTCCTGATTACTCATTAGTTCTCCAAGCTGTCAGTCACCTCCTTTGTCAACTATAGAGAGCCTCTATATAATGGCTTAATTGCAACTGTTTGAGATATGTTCAGCTTCACACATGGCTGGTTTGGGAAGCTGAGTGAGTTTGTTTCTGATTCTTTGCTAACTTAATTGAAACTAAAACAGTGCTATTTCTTTTTATAATGCTGCAGCTCTGAAGAACTTTTGGGAATGCTTGCCTTGCTCCAGGTCCTGTATCCAAGGCAGACATGACCATCTCCCCATCTGAGTTTCAGTGTTCTCTCTGTAGACATTGTTTAGAAAATACCTCCCACACTCCAGTCATATGCAACCATGGTTACAGTTATTGGGGAAAAAAACACCTGGCTGCAAAAATGGTCTCTTGCTATCCTTTTACCTTCACAGTTGAAGAGGCTTAAATTTAACTCCCCCGCCCCCCCCCAAAAAAATATGTCATGTTTGCAGCCAGCTTCTTTTTATACAAACACTGAGAATTTTCTTTCTTTTTGCAAATGGCCAAGCAAATACATGCATCTTGAATTGAAAATCTGGTTGAGAAGTAGCAATTTATTTTGTAAGGAGAATTGTGTTGCTCCAGGATTTGCAGCCACTCATTGGTCTTGATAAAGTGTTTTGCAATGTACTATTAGTCAGCTGGAGGGCAAGCATTGATTGGCTGTTAGCGTGTGCTTAGTGTTCCCAGCATTTTGAGGTTGAGGTTGGCAGAATTCAGGAAAAACAGCAAGTCAGCTTTGAACTGATTTATGAGGAATTGGGGAATGGAAATAATGGTATGCAAGTCCTCTCAGTTTTGTCTTTGTGAACTGAGCAATCAAGAAACAGTTGTAGCTTTTTCTTCCACTTAAAAAATATCAAAAATACCAAGGATGGGAAAACAGTAGACAAAAAACAGAAATTCCTAAGCAGTAATTATTCTTTCCATTGGTAAATAAATGCATAAATAAATAATAACAGATCTAGAACACATCCACATCCTCTCCTTTCCTCAGCTCAAAGGTATCCTGTTTACCTTTTGCAGAGGACATACAGTATCTTCACAATTGAATCTCCGTTTCATTCCCAACCAGATGAAATCAGATCATCATGATCTGGCAGGAAAGTGGTGTTTTCTGTGGAAAAAACATTGAAACTATCCTGGACAAAGTTCCTGTTGGGTTGCAGGAAGAATTCTTTGGAGGTTGGCAACCTGTGAGGTTCCAGTTGCCCCTTTGCAGGACTTTCCATTCCTCACCTACCCACCAAGTAGCTGATGTGCTCCATTCCTTGATGCTCATTTCTGTTGCAGCAACTAATCCAGCAGCTATTTTCTGCTTTGGGTGAAGGGAGGAAATATCAGCTTTGGGGGAGTCTGAATGAGGAATAGTATGGAAATGGTTATGATGCTCTGATGCAGTGTTCTGGACTCAACAGGCCTGTTTTGAAAATAGATTATGTTCAAAATGCCAGAAACTGCTTCAGTTTTGGAAAACTGACTTGCAGAAAACTGTCAGAATACTCTCAGAATGGCTGGATCAATATAATCAGGAGCAAAAACGTGTCCCCAGAACAGTAAGTTTTGCACATATGTAATTTTCTCTCTCTTTGTTGGCATTAAAGCAAAGAATATTTTGCTACATTAAACCTATATATCGATATATACACATTTATCTGAATACTTTGCTTTAATACAAATGCTGAGCTTACATAATTGATACAACTGATTCAAGGTAACCTCTTAGAAAACTAAGAGATACTTTTTGTCCATAAGGTGTACTCAAAATTTTGAACATAATTACCCAACTCTACTCAGCTTCTGAACTCAGACAAAACTGAAAAGATATTGACATTTTCTAAAATCTTTAATAGAATAATGCCACTAAATGAACCAGAGCCAGAACCTATATGTTTGCATATTAAAAATAATGTACGAATACAAAGTGAGGACAGAATACTTTTTTGTCCTAAATATGTCCTTTATTTTGAAGATATATAAGATCGATCTATCTATCTATCTATCTATCTATCTATCTATCTATCTATCTATCTATCTATCTATCTATCTATCTATCTATCTATCTCCTGCATTAATTATTTTTATATATTATTCAAGGCAGTGACCACACACAATACTCCCAATGTAATTCATTACATTTTGTAAAACAAACAAACAAAAATAAGTTGTTTCTTAAATCCAGCATGTAGTGCCAGTATTTCAAGAGAATTTAGGGTTAGGATGACTAATATTGAGAAATGTCATCATGGGATGTAGCTAAAGAAACAAAGCTTTTTCTCCATAATTTGAGAAAAGTTTCTCTCAGAGTTCTGGCAACTAAAAAAATCTAAACCAAATGGTGCTAATGAACAGTAGCCTTTCTAGTGCTCACAAATTAGAGAGGAAGGTTCGCGAACTTGCATTCAGTGCATGTTTTATTAAACAACACTATAAGGACTTTGTGTTTGCTAAGTAAGTGATATAGAATGATAAAAGGATAATAGGTTTAAATCATTAAAATATCTTCAGCATGGAAAACTGTATGGTAAGTTATCCATCCAAGTGGCAAATAAATGGTCAAACTGGCATCTAGTCAATGAATATTTAAGGGATGAGTACTGTATAGTCCAAGGCCACCATCCCAACAAACTAACCTTTCTAGGAAGACCACACTTTATGCCTTGAACTTCCAGACTTGTTGTCATCAATGTTATTTCCTATTGATTAGATAACTGGTCTGTCTGCTGGGCCTCCTTTTCTGTGCAGCATGCCAGAAGAGGGCATTATTGGCTTGGTATCCACTGCAGAAAAGATTAGGGTAGCTACTAGTTTAACCCAAGTGACGAAAGATCAGCAGGATGCTACCCTAAAACTGTCAAAATTCTTTTCTGGATCCTTAGTCTGAATAATTTGTCTTCAGTAAAAACAACCTTTCCTTGACTTACTTCCTTGTCTCCTTTTCTGCCTTTCAGATTTTTGATTACCTTATTAACTAACTGCTTGCCAGCAGATTGATCATCAAAATACATCAGAGTGTTTTGCTTTACCCCTTTCACATAATTCATTGATTTCAGAATTGTTTGCCCCAAATTTTGTAATGGTTAAAAACAAAGATAAAGGCACCAACCAGGTACATCAGAATAAAGAGATCCAAGAAAAAAATTAAAGACACGTCTGTTTGCAATCCATCTGCAAATTGGAATCACATTTTCTTCACATTTTGCCTTAAAATAAGATGAAAATGGACGAGGTATGGAAATAAGTTTCACACCATTGGCATTATTTGAGAAAAGCTCTGGCTTTTGTGGCCACCTCTGTAGTCCAGAGAGAGAGTTCATTTCTGGCTCTCTCTAGAGCAGCGGTTCTGAACCTGTAGGTCGTGACCCCTTTGGGGGTCAAACGACACTTTCACAGGGGTTGCCTAAGTGCGCGCTAGCCCACCACGCCCCCTTTGTCACCTCATTGTGCGTGGGGAGGGGGAGGGGCGGGGGTCGCGGCATTAGGAAGGTTGAGAACCACTGCTCTAGAGAGAGAACAGTTTCCAAGCAGGCCTTTTAAAATAAACTGATCTGCTCTAGATGATCACGATTGCTTAGAAGTGTTGTAAATATCATTATTTTTTTTATTTGAGCTGAAAAGACTTGAGACCCCAGTGAAAGTAGTTTGAGAGCTGAAATAATATCTTTTGCATAACTTGCCATTTTAAGAAACTGGCTAAAATGTTATGCAAGTAGCGTAGTATGATGATATTGTTTTGTTTCATTTCTTGTTATTAGGCAAGATAAAAAAATCTGTAATGTTTCTTTTCTTTTTCCTATGTTCTCCTGATTTTATAATGGTAAACTATCTGAGTGTACAAACGATACAGAGAGCACCAAGCACCCCTCGAATGGTACATTCCTTAGAACTACCAGTTTGAGCTATTTGAGCGTTTCCTTTTATGGAACTTAAATAGCCCGGAATAAATGAGGATCCGAATATTAATAAAAAGAAAAACAGAGGAATCATTATCTGCAAATGCACAAATGCAACAAATGCATTTATTGATTCATAAAGAGTTATAAGATGGGGTAAGAAGCCCTGATATAGCCTCATTTAGTGTTTGTATTCTTTGTACAATTAAAGACTTGTAGTGATGTATTATGTATGTACTGTACTCTCACCAGGAATTAGGGCTACATCATTCCATGAATCCATCTCTGTACCCCTTGTATGTATTCTTGTAGATGCCAAATAGTACACGTAACTGCTCATATACCAATTATTTTGCCCTTAAAGTACGTCTGAGAAATTTGTATGACTTAGTAATATCTGGATTTTAAGTTGAAGCTAAAAGAAACAGACTGAATGGTCATATCAGGGAGCAGGAATGACAACTACTGTATGCTCTTCTATCTCACATTCTATAACTAGAAATAGAGAGAGCCGGAGAAAATCGCTTAAAGGTTTTGGCTGACAGTAAGCATCACTTTTTCTTCCTCTCTGCAGGGATTCTGATGAAAGACTTTACATTAATAGAGAAAACAGATCTATATGACTGTATGTTTCTATTTTTATTTTAGCCAACTAATCTAAAGAAACAAATTCAACACAACACATTTACTATAACAATCAAATGCAAGTTCATGTTCTTTTCCTGACTACTGCGTCGAAGGTTTATGAGTAGCCTATAAGCACTATTAAATTCCAGACAGTGCTTGTCCCATTTAGTTTTAAACCACTTCTTTGCAATTGATTGGCAGAGTGTATGAAATAGAACATCTGGCAACCCTAAGAAAGGTAAGCAAGCATTGATGATCCAGTTCCTGCAGTGTTTATTATGTTTTCTACTTCAAAAATGTATGTCTTTCAGGCCATATTGAAAATATGGAACAGATACAAATCCAGGCTGTCCCCAAAAACCCTATGTGGCTCTCAGTACAAGAGGTATTCTAAGATTATAGACCAGAAATACAAACACAAATGGTTAACATACCATGAGATGCTAACATTTTGTCAAGGGTCATAATAAATAAAATCAAGGTAAGATTTCATGGAAGAGGAACATACTTGTCAATGGTTTTTTTTTATTTATAGTTATCAGAAATATTTAAAGTGGATAAAAGAATTTATGGTACTGAACATCGTTAGAAGTGATTTTGAAATAGTTATGTACACATAATGAACATGTGATTGCTAAAACGCATAAACTTTTGTTGAAATTTGAAACAGAAAAACAAGTTCTCTTCTACCATAATGATGATATGAAAGCATCTAGCAATCAGACGGCTCTAGTAAATGATCAATTTTACCTTATATTACCAGACTAATCCCCTTTTTAATTATTGGACCTTGTGCATAACTGTATTTGACTAACTCCCAAGCAACCGGTCAAGAATTAAGAACTCTTCAAATGCTACCAGCAAGAGAAGATTATAGCATGAGAAACAGGAAGAATGAATCCTGGCAAACTGCCCAAGCAACCAAAATATATGACCTACTGGACTTTTTTTTTTTTTTTAAAGGTGTCTGAAAACAAAAATATAAGTAATGACAGCACTAACATTTGCATTATTACTATACCAAACCCGGGGCATATGTTGAATTAGACCTTAGAAGAGAATAGTACAGAGGAGCATGCCACTTATAAGAATAACAATTCTTTAGACATCTTATATATGCTAATCCCACCCCATCCCATCCACCCCCACCCCTGGGGCAGCTACATACTCAACTTCAGCATTTACTCCAAAAAGCTTCCAGGAAGAGATTTCTAAAAATGAGACCACAGAATTTGTATCTACCGTAGGTAAAGCCTGCTGACTGCATGGACCATATTATCAATTTTTGATTATTTAGCAGAAAGAAAAGCAAAAGTGGACTCACTGAAAGAATCCCTTGATGCATTTACTTGATGATCTTTCCACCCCAAAAAAATTGCTATATCTTGCCAAAGCAAGAAGCCCTGTATGCAAAATGCTCAAGTTGCTGTATACCAAAGCAGAGACTCTATAACTGAACTGACAGAGAAACGAAATGATGGTTCACAGTTGTATATAACTACTGCTTTGGACATCATCTTTATTCCCTCAATTTTCTCAGTTTCACTCCTGAGTGGGAAATGAGTAGCATTTACAGTAACCACCTTAAAATGTGAGGCTCTATAATTGCCTCTTCTTTCTCCTCAAACTGCTTTCTACTTCCTCCTTTTGTTTTCTCTTGTCACTCAAACAGCTGCCCAATCAATGGTGTTTCCATCAGCCCTTCATTTCTGTTCCTCTTTTCCCTATAATCCCAGCAGATAAAGAAGGATACCCAATGCTAATGGTGAACCTCCTCCCTTTTGTTATTGCCAGATTGCTTTATTTTCCTTTGTTCCCATACCCGAAGAAAAGAAGTACAATAGGTGTCATTTCAGTTTTTCATTACATGCACAGCAACAGATAACTGATAAGCAGAACCCATTGTTTGGTCAGCAACTATCTCTGCATGTGTACAAATATATTTTAAATTGGCTATAAATCCTTTATGTTTGAGATATCGGTTATCAGTCTTATTATTACTATAAGACACAATAAATTTTGCATATTTTCCAGTGTAGGAGACTGTTCAAATTATTTCTCTCTGAATATAATTACAATGTGTTTGAAAAGTCAGTGCACTGAAATGCTTTTGAATACAACTTTATGACTCAGAATTCAGTAACAGCTTTAGAAGTAGGTTAGTAAGCTACAGTAGAACCACATATGCAAAAAGATGAAACTGCATCTGTTTAATACGGCATAATTTTATTGGCATCACTGAAAATAGGTATTTGACTTTACCTTTTGTTGGGCTTATTTTTGGCGTATTTTCCTATCCCTGATGATTTTCACATTGTCAGTCAAAGTTTAAGATTATTTCACATTGAAACTAAGAACTCAATTTTTATGACTGAAACTGGGAAAATATGAACAGTACTTCCTCCTGTTTAATTGAAATACACATTCAGGCTAGTTTTATTCTGAAATCTGCCTTGCACATTTTCAGGTCCCCCCCCCCCGCAGAAAGGGATTCAGATTTATTCTCAGGGCACTTGCCATTTTCATCTGAATAATTCTTGGTGTTGTTGTTTTTGTATGCTATTCTTTTACATATATATTTTTTACCACCTGTGAGGGTTTTTGTGATGAAAAAGAATGATCTTCCCAAGTCCTGAGTAAGCATATTTATTTTATAATAAATTTATAATACATGGATGGTACAGAAATGTGAAATAAATAAATTCAGTAATTTCTCCCAAGCATCATTGGTAGTACCACTGTTTTAGAATAATTGCATAGTATGTCAGACTATACACAAAATCTGATGTTGCAAAAAACAATATTCATACTGTTTTTCATTTTACATATCTACCCACAACTCTTCTAGAGGCCTTGGATCTTTACATAGAGATCTAATGAGTGATATGATTATTTTGCTACTGATAGTCCTAAAGTAAACTTTCTCCCTTGCCATGAACAGATGCCTAGGGGATGAGATTAGTGATCTGGAGCAATCTTGAATTTCATTCCTCCAGAATGCAAGACTATTTCCTTGTTGAAGACCACACTGCAGGGAAAGTTCTGCTTGTCAGAATGCAAGATGTCAAATGAAGAGTAAGAATTCCCTTTGCAATGAAAACTGATCGCAACCAGCCGTAATTAGATTTGTTTATGTCTTCTGCCTTTGAAAATGAGAAAGAAGCTTAAAAGCTGCAGCTCAGTGTCTCCCCAAAAATTAATGTCAAGCATTTTTGTTCTGAATCAGAAAAGGATTAAGCGTATGAAGAAAATGAATGATGGAAATAATAATTAAAGTAGAACTAGGTTAAACCTCAACAAATGCATGCTGAGCTCTTTTTCAGTGTTCCAATTGTCATAAATTGACTGCTTATAACATCGAGGATATAAATAATCTGGATTAATTAACACTGTAAAAGGAGAATTCTCAATCCTTTGAGTCTGTAAAGCCATTTTATGAAGTGTAATCTTGTCTTGTATTTGGCATCTAAGTATTCTTTTTCTCTCCTCCTCTCCACCCCCCCACCCCCCCAGATTTTCTTAAATTTAATGCCTTAAAACAAATAAAGACAGAGAAATGGGAGTTTGTGCTTTTTTTCTGTTTTCATAAGAAGAGTTGTGAATTATTGCTTTATTCTGTGCAACAAATGCAAATGGGTAATTAGACCTAATATAAAATTAAAAATTATTCAGCACAAGTAGTTTAGTAGTGAGTGCAGGGAATAATTTGATATGGAAATATCAATATTGTTGAAAGAGAAAAGCTAAATCTGTCCAAAGCAATCAGAAAAAAAAATCAGATTTATAACCATTGCATAAAAATATCCATATGGCTTGAACTTACATTGAAATAATAATTTAAAATAACTGCAGCTTTTGTAAAAGGTTCTCATTGTTTGAATTATGTCAGACTCTAGCAATTTTTTCAATTATATGTTTAGGTAAATTTTAGCATTTTTCCTTCAAAACTAAACATGTTTATTACTATTTTTTCCCTTACTTTTTAGGTATGTGTGTACTTACTGTAAAGTAGTTTTCTAATATATCTGAACTTTGAACTATCATTAGAAAGAAGTTTTGAATAGATGTGTATGCTAAAAGTCATTGCTTGCTCAAACCTTTTAATGTCTAGCTTGGATGAACATACTCTAGGGGAAATTCATCACATTTTAATGCTATATGATGTCTTTCTACCGTAGATGAACTTGGAGATAAACTTTCCAAATGTATTTTCTGCTCTTTAGAGGTGATCTCTGATGGCACAAATAAGCTCACTGGAAATTTAGGAGCTTTTTCTCATGTTAAATTATTCTCTAATAGGCGGGATTAGTAAAGAGAACTGTGCTAGTTCTTTCATCTGTAACAATGGTGGGTACTAACCATAATAAGCTAAGAGAAAATTTCATTTTCGAGAGATGCAAAATAAATTTATGGCTTTATGTTTTTATGCACATTCAGCATCATACATGAAGTGAATGTGCAAAAGAAACTTATTCAGGATTCTTTTATGAGGTGTCTGCTTGGTAGCTCAGCTAATAGATCCATAATGCTACATAATTTTGTTAGTAGGAATAGTAATTTAGATTTTTAGCATTAATAGTGTTTTTTGTGTGTTTTTAGTACAGGTAGTCCTCAAGTTACAATTGAGCCCAACATTTTTGTTGCTTAGTGAGACATTTGTTAAGAATTTTTCCCCATTTTACAATCTTTCTTGCCACAGTTGTTAAGTGAATCACTGCAATTGTTAAATTAGTAACACGGTTATTAAATGAATCTGACTTCCACATTGACTTTGCTTGTCAGAAGGTCACAAAAGGAGATCATATGACCCCAGGACATTGCAACGGTTATAAATGTGAGTCAGTTGCCATGCATCTGAATTTTGTCATGTGATCATGCGGATGCTGCAATGATTGTAAGTGTGAAAAGTGGTCATAAGTCATGTTTTTCAGTTCCGTTGTAACTTCAAACGGTCACTAAATGAACTGTTATAAGTCAAGGACTACCAGTATTTTACTAATTAGATTTATATTAGGTTCTGGTTCAAATTAGCAAGGCAATTTACTTTTTAATTTTTTGTGTGTGTCACATAACTTACATTATTGAGATGCAGGTGCAAAAATTTGGTTAGTGGTTTGATTTTGTGGGGGCAGGCAACACATGGAGAAATACAGCCAGGGCCAACTTGACAGTGCTAAACAACTCTTGCCTGTTGAGGCTGCTGAGATCCAGCAAAGAACCAAAACAAAATGGTCAAGTTAGAGTAGGGGCAAAGTACAGCTAGTCCTCAACTTACAACAGTTTATTTAGTGACCATTCAAAGTTACAATGGCAGTGACTTATGACCCATGATCACATGATCAAAATTCAGATGCTTGGCAACTGACTCACATTTATGACGGATGCGGTGTCCTAGAGTCATGTGATCAGCTTTTGTGACCTTCTGACAAGCAAAGTCAATGGGAAAGCCAGATTCATTTAACAACCATGTTACTAACTTAGCAACTGCAGTGATTCACTTAACAACTGTGGCAAGAAAAGTCCTAAAACGGGGCAAAAGTCACTTAACAAATTTCTCACTTAGCAACATAAATCTGGGGCTCCATTGTGGTTGCAAGTTGAGGACTACCTGTATTTCACACCATATCAAATCAAGTGCAGATAGCAAATATGACTCATGGATGTTACTTGATAATTTTTAGCAGTTTTTGCCAATAATAGAATTCTCGTTACTCCTGATAATGGGCCACTTGCTCCTCTCAATCTCTTGGTGTTGCTGGATGTCCAAATCCAATGTCACAGCTTCTTCGGCCTCTCAGGAGTTATACAGGTTGAAATCTGATCCAGGACCAGGCTGACTTCAAATGACTTGTTTCATGCTTTAATTGTTGTATTGCTAAACACTATCATTTTATTTCATTTTTAAAAGATAGCTTTAAGAACATAGTCAAATATTTTTAGATATATATTTCCAATGAGGAAGCTTGAGAACATTTCTGTAATAAACACATTATAAAAAAATATACCCGGTAGAATTATTTCAATTATATATAGGAGGGATTGATGCCACTTTTATTCGTTAGTGGGATAAAACTGGAATGGGTGAATTTCAGTTTCTATCTACTTTGCTTTTCATAGAAACCACAATCAGTTCGTTAGAGCCAGGTATAAGTGACATACTATCAGAATATAACCATTCTGAGGCCAACATGTGCTTTTCTTTATTAGCCCGACTAGGCCCACACTTTACCTTCACTCAAAACGTTTTTTTAAACTTTTAATGTTGTAGGGAGGATCTGTGGGATAACATTGTTGTTATTAAGCAGGTGGGACAGAGAAAAATGTATGGTTGGGTTTTTTTGCAAGTCACCCCATGATTCAATAATAGATTTCAATCTACACCTTAGCTAATAGATTAGTTAATTCAGATAATTCGAGTCTTTTTTGTAGAGTTGCCCCTTCTTTGCATTTACATTTTGTGTTTGACATCAGAGAGCATTTGAGAAAAGATTGTGCTCATCTTAATCCCATGAGCCACTGTGTGGTTTTCTTTTTCCCGGCATCTGGGACTTACACAAATTTAATTCTGGAGCAAAAAATAGAATGAAGGTTAGAATCAGAATCAGAATAGAGCTGGAAGGGATCTTGGAGGTCTTCTAGTCCAGCCCCCCTGCTCAAGCAGGAGATCCTATATCATTTCAGACAAGTGACTGTCCAGTCTCTTCTTAAAATCCTCCAGGGATGAAGCACGCACAGTGTCTGAAGGCAAGCTGTTCCACTGGTTAATTGTCCTTACTGTTGGGAAGTTTCTCCTTAATTCCAGGTTGCTTCTCTCCTTGATTAGTTTCCATTTAGTTACTTTGTTACAGCTTCTCATTCTGTAAGAATTGAAATTATACTTCCCAAAATTGGGGAGGGGAGATATCTGAGGCAGTTATATAGATTATACCTTATTATAGAAGTTCAGAGTTGTGTTCTTGTTAATAAACTATCGTTCATCAGAGCAGCTCTCCAAATACCACACTCATTCTCAAACACACATGTACGGCTGGAAAGAGGTATGATAAAAGTTGAGTCCAGAGCGCATCTAGCTTCTATAAACCTTTGGTTAAAGCCCAACTTCTTTCTCCAAGGCTTAGCAATATTGATCCTTCATGGCAGTTTTTAGTTTACATGGATCATGGCTTTTGAATCTAATCTTTCAAATTTAGGCTATTCTTCCTCCACAATTTTTAAGATGGAATATGATCAGGTGAAACAAACTCTGAAGCAAAGGATAAAGCCTTCAGAGAAGCAAGCAGATCTAGGGGAACCTCCAACCTTCCTGTCACCAGTACACAACAGATATATTGTCACTGCTGCCAACTACATTACACAGCTAGAAACATCTAGCCATCACAAAGCTTTTTCTCTTGCCCGATGCCACGCTCTCCCCTCTGTAGTATTGGATAGTAAATTTTTAAAAAATCCATTGGCTGAAAGTCTTTGTGCCTATGATACAGCTGCACCAAATATTCACTGAATAGGCCAATATTTCTCAATGCATGGCCTGTAACTCTAATTCATTTAAATTTTAATTATTGTCTCTTATTGTTGTAGTTACCTTTACTTTGTGGTAATTTTAGGTATCAATATAATTTTAGTATTAAAATCATAATTTCATATAGGCTATATCCTGAATTTCACTTATTAGATCCTAGTTAGATTATTTTACAAATGTACTTGAATTCTGTCTTAAATTTTATTTATTTTATATATTCATTCTTGCTGGAATGAAATTGAATTAAGTTTGGACCACATATTGAAAAATAGGGAAATGAAATTCATAACATTTGAACTTTCCTTGGAATTTATGAAATGCTATTATGGGTGAAGATTATAAGGATTCATTTTATGCAAATTTAGTTAATTATTGTGTATAGATTTCTTCAACAGTTTGATCAAGGGCCATGACTTAAAATGATTGAAAGAGGTGTGTAATGTTTTTAGTTCAAAACAACTTTTTGCCAATGAATGGTACACTAGGACAACATTGCAAAAAGTAGATAGGGCCAGAATGAAGACTAAATTAAACTAAATTAATTAAATGAAAATAAATAAATACAATTATTTATTTTGTGTTTAATAATCCTCCAATTTGTCAGTTACTTCTGGGGACTGCATACATTGATCCCAAGCACAGAGTGTACACTTCTATAAAAGATCCACATTTTTACCATGTTTCACATTAGAAATGTTAAGTATTTTATAGCATCAAAGATGAATAGTGGATCTGTAAACAGTTGCTTGATCAAGAAATAAACTGGCTTAGTTGCAACATTCTGTAACTAATATTTTTGCTTTGTTGTGTTCTTTTATATCAAATCTACTGTATCATTAGCCCACATTATTGTTGAACCAGAATGTTTGCATTAATTACTGCTCTTTATATAATTAATTAAAATTCATTTAATTAGTGCATGTTTCAGGCACAATATTTTAAAATAACCTTTAAATAGAATTTTTAGATTATAAAATAGCTCCCAAAGCAATGTGATTCAAGAAAAAAGAAGAGTACTCTATTAAGCATCACTTGATACTATAATGAAACATCTTTCTGCTTGATTTATAATTATTAAATGTTAATATAATAACATACTATTGGATTTTATCACAATACCAAATACATACAGTAAAAGTAGAATATGTTCCTTTAAATAAACATACTACCTTGATGTACTGTAGTAGTAGTAATAAAGTACAATTGGCAATACCTTGGATAGTCTGTTATATCTCTTTGAACATATCTATATGCTATTTTCTGCCCTTTTCTAAACATTGTACTGAAATTTACAATTGTAAAAATTGAGTAAAAATATATGTGTTAGGGTCAATAGCTTGCAAATCCATGTGCAAAGAAAAGTGTGCAAAATGCATACATTCACAAAAATGTATGCAATCTGTGTTCCTGAACGTTTGTTCATTTTTTTAAAAATGAGATGGAATAAACCTTTTGTATGGAAAATGATGAAATTGAATAAGTCAGTGGAATCTTCTAATTCCAGTAGAAATAATACTGTAGAATGGAGGCAACGGTGGAAGAAATGAATGAAATAGAAATGCCTTTGGAAAAGGACCTAAACTAAAATAAAGCAATGAGTAGCAACCATGAATGTTGGAATGCACAGAAAGCCTCCACCCCATCCCAATAAATCTGGGCTAATCCCAGAAACAGATGTAAGGTGTAAATGAAACATATTCTTGAAATGCTAAACTATGTAAACTAACAGCCTCTCCCACAATTAAGACCAGATTTTCTGGCAGTCCTGTTAGTCCACTCTATGTATCGTCTATCCTTATAGACTTGTTGCCTGGCATGGCATTGAATGGGTTGTTAAAAGTAGTTTGTCATTCTCTATGCCAGTGTTTCTCAGCCTTGGCAAGTTTAGGGTATGTGGATTTCAACAGGTTACGCTAAGGACCGCCTTTTTCTAAGTTTCTCTACCCACTCATTTCAATCTAGCAGATTGGCAGCCAAAGAGTGTTGGAATAGAAGAGTATATAAGAATATGTCAGTTAGAGTTAAGGAAAATGGATATAAAGTGATATGGAAGTGGTACGTACACCACGTAAATTAACTCAAATAGATGTTAAATATACAAATATTTGTTGGAGGTGCGAGAAAGAGGTTGGAACATATAAACATATGTGGTGGGATTGTGATAGTGCAGAAAAAATATGGGACATAGTGTTTAAGGAAATCAGAGCACTTTTGAATGTAAATTTAGATATGTCACTGAGGATTGCATTATTGTTGCTGGTGGAAAAACAGGATATAAATGAAACAAAAAAGGAATTGATTGTAAATTTGATAATGGCAGCTGGATTAGTGATGGCTAAATATTGGGGATGAAATTGGGATATTCAAAGAAATGAATGGTACAGTGAAATCTGGAGTATGGCAACAAATGATAAATTAACAACAAATTAAATTTAAAAAAGATGATTAAAGTAAACAATTATAATGAAATATGGGGGGGGGGATTTTATAAAAACAGTATTGGTGGAAGGCAAAGGGAATAAACCTACTCAAGAATATAAGTTGTTTTGGAGGGGATAAGGGCACAATTGGAATATATTATATATCTTTTAGTTGTTATAGAAGAAGAAATATAAGTAATAAAAACGGTCTCCAGGGGAGGTGGGTGCACTGTAATATTTGTATTTCTTTTCTTTTTTCTTTTTGTATTTGGATTTATATGTATTATGTTTGTATTATTTGTATTCAAAATTTAAAAATAAAATAAAAAAGTGTCGGCTGACAGGGACTAGAAGATGGGCTTTTTCAGCAGTAGCCCCTGCTCTGTGGAATATCCTCCCATCAGAAATTACAGTTGCCCCAATGCTGTTAGCCTTCCATATCGCTCTAAAAACCTGGCTGTGTAGCTAAGCCTGAGGTGCTAAACTTACTGAGGGCCCCACTTTCCGGCTTCATTGTTAACTGACCAATTAACGCTGTATCTAGGCTGTATATATTTAACTTGGGTGCTTTTTATAGTTTTTATTGTTTTACATTGTTTTTATTGTTTTAATTGTAGTATCTTTTTTCTGAGTTGTAAGCTGCCCAGAGTCATTGATTGAGATGGGTAGGTATAAACATTGAATAAATAAATAAACTCCCTGAATTCACCAACCAGCATCCTGGCTGAGAAATTCTGAGGACTGAAGTCCGTATATCATAAACTTGCCAAGACTGAAAAACACTGCTCTGTGTTCAGGGGTTTGGGTGATAGGTTATGTTTGCCTTTTAATGGGGAGATGGTCATATAGTCCTTCCTCTCTACTATTTCAGTTAGGCTATGTCTGAGACTAACTTCAGCTTTGCGAAAATATATATTTTGTTGAGTCAACATTGGGATAGAAAGATTACAGCCCAAATTTTTATGACTTTGCTAGTCAGGGTATTGTGTGACATTGTATGGTGTGGTTAAACATACAGATATACCCAGACAATATTTGAAATTCCAGTGAATGCAGCATGTGACTTTCTATTATAAAAATAGTGTATATTCTCTGTGTTTATGTAATGTGAAAGTCACCGAAAATGTTATTGCTACAAAGCATTACAACTTGTCACAGACTTGCCAGCTATTCAATTTCTTACCTTAAAATAAAGCATTTTAGTTTAAAGAAAAATCTGGTTGAGACACAAAAAGGCCTCTGATAAAATCAACACAAGGATCTGATTAAACAGGCATAGATAATAACTATCATGACAACACCAGTGTGCTAAATATATGACTTAGTACAGATGGGAGAGTGGGCTCTGTATGCCAGCTGTATGGGGGTGTATATAAAGCAGCCACAGTTCAGTTCAGCTTTTTAATTGTGCATAGTTTTTTCTAAGAAATAGTAACTCTTCTGTGTCATGCTTTAATAGAGCCGAGGTGGCGCAGTGGTTAGAGTGCAGTACTGCAGGCTACTTCAGCTGACTGCTATCTGCAGTTCGGCGGTTCAAATCTCACGGGCTCAAGGTTGACTCAGCCTTCCATCCTTCCGAGGTGGGTAAAATGAGGACCCAGATTGTTGGGGGCAATATGCTGACTCTGTGAACCGCTTAGAGAGGGCTGTAAAGCACTGTAAAGCGGTATATAAGTCTAAGTGCTATTGCTATTGGTATTGTGTCTGATTCTGCACTTCTTAAATAAATAATTAAACTGAGCTCAGTATGTGGATCAGTATACTCAGTCCTGGTTTAAAATAATAATTAAGTCGAATAGAGGATTTAGTTATTTTAGTTCAGTTAAATTCACTGGGTAGCACCATATTATCATCTAACTATTTTTTCGGGGGGGGGGGGAACAAGATAATTATAAAGGTAATATCATAATCCATTCCACTATCTTTGATAAAACATTTCAGTTTGGGACAGTTTATTTGATCAGACTGTGTGTATATAAAATGATGAGAACACGAACAAAAAGTTAGAATAAGTTTAGTGCAAAGGAGAACTTTAAAAAATACCCTTAAAGTAATGCAAGTAGTTGAAAGGGGCCATCAATCACTTTGGTTGAGGTTAGTCCAGTATGAGGCTAAGATTTACTACTCTAAGTTGAGCCAAAGTGGCGATGGTAGCCCTAAAATGATGCCTGGAGATTGTGAGAATCTGGATGGGATGAAAACAGCCCAGATTAAATTCTTGTAGAAAAGAGGTTCTAGTTATCCATAAACATCTAGATGATTTTATACATGGGTCTCCTAGATGGGGATGAGATTGTACACCCACAAAAAAAGAAAGGTTTGTGACTTGGGGATCTTTTTGGATGCCCAGCTCCTGCTGAAGCAGCAGATGGAAACTGTCCATGGTGAGCCTTCTTTGTCACCATTTTGCTGTTGCTTCCCTAAGGAGCATGACAGAACAGCACACAGCCAATAATATTTCAGAGTTGAGGTAACAGCCCTAGATTATTACTCAGCCAACATTACTGAAAGTGGTTTGATTCTGTGACTCTTACCAGTTTACTGCTGAAATTGTATGGCAGTTGAATGATGAGAACAACACTCCCTTCTCCTTGTATTGTTGCTCAAACAGAACTTGAAATCTGTGAATTGGCGTTTATTGCCTTATATAATGAAAGGAAAGAAATAGGAGCAGGAAAGAATTCATAAATATTTTAATTAATTAGAAATGCAAGTGTGTATGTGTTTGCACCCAAATCTTGTGTTGTTGTTGTTGCTTTTAAATATCCACTAAGCTCACATTTTGTTCTTTGCTATCCAAGAAAACTATTAATTAATATTGTGCCTTGTGTGGACAGTTACTGTTTTTTTTTTCTCAGAATCATCACACTGGGTTTTTTTCTTTGTTTAAAAAGTATTAGTTGTCATCTACCATCCTCCAGTGACAAACTGCAATGACTTTGGAAGCTTCTCCCAAATTTGTGAGAAGTTTATGCTCTGTGAAAGAACTGGTACTGGGAAGAGCAAGAATGCTACTGACATTATGGATCTAGTTGTGTGTTTCTTTGGATCAAAGTTCGTTAACTTTGACTGGCTTCTTAAACATTCACAATTTTTAGGATCCGAATCATTGAAGCAGTCTGTCAGGGTTCCAAGAAACACCCCCAACGAAATAAAACTCCGAGGCTAGAAGTTCCTCAAAGTTCCAGTTGATTAGAGATGTCATGTTGGCAACATCTGTGAAAACCCGAATCTGAAAGCTTCCAGGTTTTCCCCACCCGGTTGAAAGTGCACAACGTGAGAATGCCATAGGCCCTTTTTGGGGATATTATTTATTATTTTTATTTATTTATTTTTTATTTTATTTATTTGTCAAGCGTATATATGATTACGAACAAAGTATAAACAGAGTATAAACATGTTTGTGAATATATAAGTACAAGCATGGTTATGAGTACAAGAAATTTTACGAATATATGGGTACATTAGGACAGAGATGGTAGGCACGCTGGTGCGCTTATGCACGCCCCTTACAGACCTCTTAGGAATGGGGTGAGGTCGACGGTGGACAGTTTAAGGTTAAAGTTGTGGGGGTTTGGGGAAGAAACTACAGAGTCGGGTAATGTATTCCAGGCATTGACCACTCTGTTGCTGAAGTCGAATTTTTTGCAATCTAGTTTGGATCGGTTTACATTAAGTTTGTATCTATTGTGTGCTCGTGTGTTGTTGCGGTTGAAGATGAAGTAGTCATTGACAGGTAGGACATTGTAGCAGATAATTTTGTGTG
>QLTV01003270.1:294498-307890 GCA_003457575.1 Thermophis baileyi
TGTGTGTAACAGATGACTAAAAGACATAGCTTACCTAATAAAACAATTGTGTAACAAGTTTGGGTATAATCTATTTGTAAGGCTGTACATTCATAATATTTATAAAAATGTGAAACAAGTAGCACTTTCTGAACTTTCTAAGTGTAAATAGCAAGATATTGTGATGAAAATGTGAGACACAAGCGAGACAGGTTTTCTCTTGTGGAAACTTCATTTAATTAAACAGAATCTCTGTATAAGTACAATACTGTACTGCTTATCATTTCATTTCAATAGACCTAAAACAGATCTGTTCCATAAATTCATACCATTCAACAGAAAAATTTGCTGCCTATGAACTGAGGTTATTCAAACTGTATGCATGACTTTTATATTTATTTTTATATATAGTTGGCTAATGATTCACTGTATTTTAACCAATATTCAATAATTATTTTACCTTCTAGAATTATGCTTAAGATTAGAGATATTCTAAGCTGTGACATCTAATAAGTTAATAGTTACAATTGTGTGAAATCAAAGACATTAAATATTTGAATATATGTGTTATTTTACAAACAAAACTTTTGAATTCAGTATACTCTTTGTTGCACACTTTTTCAGATGACGGTTGCGGCTGGTACGAGCATTGAGAATAACATTCAAAGGACCATATCCTGCCCTAATGTATGTTTTGCATATCTTGGATTCTTGTCTTCTTTTAATGCAAAATTTCATTTATGTGAATTTGCTGTTGTCACCACAACATTATATTCATTTCCAACATATGTTACATATTTTACTACAAGTAAGGTTTCATTATGGCTTACAAGAAGAGTCTCTGGTTACACACCATAGTTCTAAGTTGCTTTCTCCCAGTTCTGTGTTATTTCAAATAGTGGTTTACCTATCCTATTGGGCCAGATTATTCAAAGGGCTAATGTTATTAACCCTGAATCATATGCTTGTAGTACAATATATCTCCCCCACAGTTCACCACTACTCAAGAAACATCCTCCTACACTTACATTTACACTTTGCAACAAGAATTACAAATTGGTCAAATCTAGAAAGTAAATTAAAAAGAACAAAATAACAAAATGTAGCCATATACTCCTCACAAACTATACATGTATAAGGCAGTTGTTTAAAAATGTTTCGAGACAGCCATACGTGATTCTCCTAACTGTGCAGCTGTATTGTCTTAATTAACAATACAATTTTATTTGGGTCAACATGGAAATCAGTTCAGTTGGGTTAGATAGAGTTTATGCTCATATAAATTGATACAAGAATATAGCATAAGTGATTCTGAGATCTGAAATAAAATAGCATGGTGATGAAAAGGCACAGGAATACTGATTGATCTAATGAAAATACTGATGTCTATCATACCAATATAACATTTTAAAAATAAAGATATTGAAAATGGCTAAAATTTACCTATCAAGCAATTTGTATAGTTACACGTATGTATAGTTACACAGTCATATATACATGTACACACAGATATGTACTGTATATACAGGGAGAGGGAGAGGGAGAGGGAGAGAGAGAGAGAGAGAGAGAGAGAGAGAGAGAGAATACACACATATACCTTATTTCACAGTACGTATTTTTGTTGTATTTTTATAATTTTACCAGAATCATTATGATAACAGAACAGTTGCTTTACTTATTTGTTTATTAATTGCAAAGTTCAGAGCCATCCACCCTCCCTTTCTTTATTAGATTGCCTCTGTTAGGCTGTTTTATTGTCATACAGGAAGTCCTTGCTTGCCAACTGCCTCATTTAGTGACCATTCAAAGTTACAATGGTGTAAAAAACAACAACCCAACTTTGCAATGAATCATTTCATTTAAGACAGTCCCAGAATTGCCACTCAGGCACTTCAAAAAAAAAGCATTCATTTACAACCATCACAGTATTCCACTGTCATGTGGTTGCCATTTGTGTGCTTCTCAACTGGCTTGCAACAAGCAGAGTTAATGGAGTCAAATTGTAAATTGCGGTAACCACAATGTTTCATTTAACAACCAAATGGGAAATGACATAAGTCTGCACAGCAATTGTGATGAATAGCAAAGGAGTTGCTGCTCCCAACTGTGGTCACTAAGCAAGGACTTTTTTAAAAAATTAGCTATAAGCAAGACTAAGACTATCCCACAAGAAAGAAGGTTATTTATTTATTTCATTTAAAAGACTTAAATGGCCATCCTTCTTAAAAAAAAAAAAAAAAACCCAAAAAAACCCCCTCACAGTTCTGTGTGGCTTCCAATAGCAATCGTATCATTACCCAGGATGCATTTTAGTACATATTACTTTGGCTTTAGCTGCAAACAAAAGCTGATAAGAAACTGCTACTTTCTGTTCTATAGCAATTTATTCTTTGGTGCTAGCTTTGTTGATCTATGCTTTTCTTCGTTGGGAGGATATATGTCTGAAATGCCCACTGTATATATGCTCATTTGGCAAATCAGAAAATATATGACAGTACTGTAGCATTAGGCTCCAACAGTTGACTGTATAATATGTATTGGATGGATCCCAGTTTTATGCAGATATGCTTAATAATCTGGACTTCCAGAATAAAGGGCTGGTATATTTCATCATCTGTCATCCAGAAAGTGAACATAATAAATGGAGGTTGGTAAGCAAAGCTTCAACATCCATGGTGGCCAGGAATATTTTCTGGAAGATTGTCGAAGTATTTCTTTCCTGAGAAAATCAATAACATTACACAAAAATGGTTGTTTATTTATTTATAAAATTTAGAAACTGCCCATCTCACTCATAGAGTGATTGTACATGTATTTATTGTAACCAAACATCTGTAATGCTTAATGGCTACAGCTGTGAACTATGAAGCATCTAGGACTGTTTGATTTGTATATCTGGGATCATAGATAAGGTCTATATTGAATATTACTGATACAGTTGTGCATTTGCTCTTATATATCTATGGTAAAATTCCTCATCAGATTATGTAATTTGTTACAATGTTCCTCTATGGCAGGGGTGTCAAAACCCGCGGCGTCACGTGATGTATTGGGACTTTTCCCCCTTCGCTAAGCTAGGAATGGCCATGGCCAGCGCATGACGCATCCAGCCCACAGGCCGGGAGTTTGACACTCTTACTCTATGGGATATGAGGATAGAGGCTAGTCTTTGACATTCAAGCAGTAATCTGTTCCATCCATATTTATTAATTGTTGAAAAAGAATAATTTTATGCATTTTTCTCCTACCATATGCATCTGTACAGACATTTCCATATTTTCTCTTCCATTGTGTCCGATTCTCAGAGACTGTGTGGACTACAGTAGTTTTCTTGGCAAGATTTTTTAGAATTAGTTTGCCATTGCCTCCTTCCAAATGCTCGCTTGGGCGAGAAATTGTCTCGCCCAAGATCCCCCAGTTGGCTTCATGCCCAAGACAGGACTATAACTCACAGTTTCTTGGTTTGTAACCTGGTGCCTTAACCATTAGACCAACTGGCTCTACACAAAAGGTTGGATGATAGGTTATAACCAAGAAATATCAAAACACTTACAGCTGTAACGTTTTTTACAGAATGGGATGAAAGAGCAGGACATTACTTCTTGAAAGTATCAGTCAAGAGCTCCAATAATTCATACTAAATTCCAACATAAAAATATTCAAAAATTGTTTAAAAAGTAAATTCTTATGAAAGTTCAGTAAGTCTACCATCATTTGACTATTCAATATTTTAACTATAGTTTAATGGAAAGACCCTCTGGACATTTTAGCATTTTTGATGTATTCCCATAACATATTTTTTTGAAAAAAGAAAAGTGAGCATTTGTTTGAATATTTGAATAGATGATGCACTCTGAGATAAAACACTATTGCAAAAATACTATAGACTTAGAACAAGCACACTATTTCAGACCTAATTATTCTTAGGAATTGTTCACAAAACAAGCCAGACAATGAATTATTTGTCAAACATGGACTAGTAGCATGATAGTTAAGGAGATAAAAAGCTGGCTGGCCTGAAACATCATACTTAGGGTTCATAATGCTTGATCAGAATGAAAAAGATATTGAGTGTAGGAATATACAATCATATGCATTCTAACCTTCAGTATTTTCGTTAATGTTTGCATAAAGAAATTTAGCCAATTCTTATATAGTTTTCTCATGTTGCAAAAATTGAATGGAATAGCTCATATTCCAGAACAGTGGTCCAAAAACCTTTCCAGCTTGGTGGCCCAGCAGAGGAGGGGAGGGGATGATTCCGTGTGAGTGGTAAGCGTGCACAGATAATCAAAAAACAGATCTGCGAACAACTGGAAGCAAGTAAAGTCATAACTAGTAGCCAGCGTGGATTTATTAAAAACAGATCATGTGAAACCAATCTTATTTCATTCTTTATTAAAGTCACTAAATTAGTAGACCAGAGAAATGCTGTGGACATAGTATATTTAGATTTCAGTAAGGCATTTGACAAAGTAGACCTAGCCAATCTACTTCTTGGTAAGCTTGAAAAATGTGGAATAGACAACCTCACCACCAGATGGATTTGTAACTGGCTGACAAACTCTACTCAACGAGTAATCCTTAATGGTACTACATCCACATGGAGAGAAGTAAGCAGTGGGGTACCACAAGACTCAGTCTTAGGCCCAGTACTCTTCAATATCTTTATAAATGACTTAGATGAGGGAATAGAAGGGGAACTCATCAAATTTGCAGATGATATAAACTGGCAGGAATGGCCAACACCCCAGAAGACAAACTCAGGATCCAAAAAGATCTTGACAAACTTGAACAATGGGTCCTATCCAGCAAAATGAATTTTAATGTGGATAAAAGCAAAACTTTACATTTAGGCAGGACAAATCAAAAGTATAAGTACATATTAGGTGAGACCTGGCTCAAAAACATTAACTGTGAGAGGGACCTTGGAGTCCTAGTGCAGGGGTGTCAAACTAAATTTCATTGAGGGCCGCATCAGGGTTGTGTTTGACCTCGGGGGGGCAAGGGTGGGCATGGCCAGGGTGGGCATAGCCAGCTCATCAGTTGTGTCAGGGGCGCCTGTGGTGGCCCAAGCACTCTGCCAGCAAAAAATGGGCTCCCGAGCTCTGTTTTCGGCTGCGACGGCCTCCGACAACCCTCTGCCAGTGAAAACGGAGCTCAGGAGGGCCACCTGTGGCCCTCACAAGCTCCATTTTTCCTGGCAGAAGCACTGCGGGCCGGTCCTTCGCTGTTTCCAGGGCGGCCCCATGGGCCAGATCTAAACACCCCACGGGCCGGATCCGGCCCCCAGGCCTTGAGTTTGACACCCCTGCCCTAGTGGATGATCACTTGAATATGAGCCAGCAATGTGCAGCAGCAGCCAAAAGAGCTAATACAATCCTGGGTTGTATAAACAGAGGCATAGTATCAAGATCACGTGAAGTATTAGTGCCACTTTACAAAACCCTAGTAAGACCACACCTGGAATACTGCAACCAATTTTGGTCACCATACTACTTAAAAGATGTGGAGAATTTAGAAAAAGTTCAATTTTCAGCAAATCCAGCAGGAAAGCTTGGAATCTATTAAGGAAATTGGGTTGAGCCACATGACTAACACTCTATGTAACTCCTGACCAAATACCCTCTCGAATTGTATCTCTCTCCAAAGCTCCAAGAATGAAAGGACACTCCACTCTCATCAAGAAAGTGCTTTCAGCTTTTCAGCAGTCAGGCCGACTGCTTTCTGAGTACTCTTTGTCTCTAGGGGTGATATGATAGCAGTATTTCAGTATTTGAGAGGCTGCCACAAAGAAGAGGGGATCAAATTATTCTCCAAAGCACCAGAGGGCAGGACAAGAAATAATGGCTGGAAACTAAACAAAGAGCGAAGCAACCTGGAATTAAGGAGAAACTTCCTAACAGTGAGGACAATTAAACAGTGGAACAGCTTGCCTTCAGAAATCATGGGTGCTCCATCTCTGGAGGTTTTTAAGAAGAGACTGGACAGTCACTTGTCTGAGATGGTATAGGTTCTCCTGCTTGAGCAGGGGGCTGGACTAGAAGACCTCCAAGGCCCTTCCAGCTCTATTCTATTCTACATGTGCAAGCATACATAGCTCCATTCGTGCAAGTGGCAGGCACATGCATCCGCTGTTCACACAAATGGAGTTTTGTGCATGAGTACGAGTGCCTGCCACTCACACAAATGGAGCTGTGCGTGCGCATGTGCTTGCCTGCCACCTGTGCAGTCCGGTTCCGAATAGGCCGCAGCCCACTAGTGAGCTGTGGCCCCGGGGTTGGGGGCCCTTGTTCTAGAAAACAAAGTAACCTCCAAAATCATCTTGATAGCAATTAAAAAAACTGAGGAATTGGGGCAAGGACAATGAAAGATTTAAATACAGAAGAAATGCAATTGACTGACAAACATTAGTGATGCTAGCAATCAGACAAATTGAATGAAATTGATAAAAGATAGCAGAATAGGGTATGAGAGGATCACACAAGCAAAAATAAACAGACTTGAACCAAGCTACTATTTTCTCAGAATGGTAATTTTTAAATATAGATTTTGATTTTCTATGAAACTCCCATTTGCTATTAGAAACGGAAACTACACAGCTAGTTTAATGAATGAATGATATTTGATTACTACCAAAATATCATTGCTGTAGTTTTATGGTTAAAATTGTTGTTATCATCTACTCATCTCAAACCTTTGCTTTGTTAATAGTAAACTTGTGGTGTTGCTGTTTAAATCCCAATTTCATTTTCATGCTTTGACAGTCTCACAGTTATGTGAATAGAAGTCACATTGAAAGTGTAAAAGTTGGTGTAAATTAAAAATGATAATGAGAAAGTGCAGATAGTGTTCTATGATTTATGCCACTTGAGCTTTTTAGAAAATTAGAAAAGCATACAGCTTTTCATACAGTTTTGGCAATGATACATTATAATGTTTATTTATTTTAAAATATTTATACATTACTAAAACTCTTGTGTCTGTAACCTTTAACTGGATGGAATGATGCATCATAGGGCAAAACCTTTTCAACCAAGCTCTCCCAAACTTACAGAAAGTCCCAAAAATCCAGGACCCATGACTCCTGTGGAGTTGAAATTTGACATATTTTATAAAACATTTTATGACATAAAAATTATCATAAAGCATGTAATGACATTATACAAAATGTCAACTGCTGTGGTCAACTGCTAATGTTTGAATAGGCTCTATAGTTCAAGATGGGCTACTTTCAACTCAGATAAGTGTTTGAATACCTCCCTGACTTTTTAAGAACTTTTCAAGTACATTAAAGCTCTGCCATTTTTGAAGGCATTGAGGAATCTGATCAGGATCTATCTCTGAAACGATGACCCAAGAGGTCATGGGTTGTCTAGTATACTTTGATTTCACTATAGGTTGTAATGGAGAGCTCTGTGTAGGCACAAATATAAAAAACCTATGTTATTTTCCCCAACTTCACAGCAACATAGATTTATTATGTTAGAACATTCTGTAATCTATGATTCCATAGATTGGTGCCATGTTGGATTTAAAAGTCTGGTATCAGTTTCTATAAGTATATTTCCAATCACACTTTTCTGATCATTTCCTTCTTTTAATATTGTATGTCTCTTCAAAGACAAGTACTGTAATAAAAGCTTACTTCATTGTCTCACCCATCCTTTTTAAAAGGTCCCTGAGCCTCTGAAGTATTGTTTCAATAGTACTAAAAATAATCCATTTGGAAAGCATCGATATTTTTAATTTTATAAAGTCTTAGATGCCTATCTAATTCATATACCCTAATGGCATCTTAAAGGGTTAATAAATATTTTAACACATCTTTTTCATTTGGTGTACAGAACTGTTGGCAAAATTAGGAGGTATTTAAAGGATGTGGAGAGAGCTACAATAAGTTACCAGTCTAACTGGAAGTTTGCATTAATTTATAATACATATGCTTTCTATAGTCTTTCAAAGGGTCATTGACATGTACGCTTATAGGGCAATTTAATAATCTTGAGGATGCTATGAAAATACTACTGTCTGGATTATTTTGACGTTTCCCCATGTAGTTCAGGGTTGAACTGTAAAATTCTTGGTGCTCTCTGAGCTTGATGGTTTGTTTGTGGATGTTTCATTATCCAACTAAGTAACATCAGTGGAGTGAATGTGGGGTTCATTTCCTATTTATATATATATTAGCCTGCCATGCCAGTTTTGGTAGGGCTGTTGTTTCCTCCTTGCTGGTTCTTCCATTAGAGTATTGTTTCTGCCTGTTTGTGTGGCACCGATCCTTGTTTATCTGAGTGATGGCTACTAGAGAAGATATGTCCTTTTGCTTCCTTCATGGATTTTTATTGTCTTTTGAATAATATAATAATGCATATGTGGTTTATCTCTGTATGTCTATTGATGGCTTATTTTTCTGAATGGCAAGGAAGTCTCTAGTATTTTTGAATTTGGGTTGCTCTAAGATGCTAATAGTTTTCCAATTAAAACTGTTGTTGAATCTGTCCATGTGTTCTGAGTTTAAGGGTTTTTGTTATGTCTTGTGACTGCTAGATGGTGTTCATGGATGCGCTCTGTTAGTCTTCTGCTTGTCTGTCCTACATAGTGACTGTTACAGTCCTTGTTTTCTATGTTGTAGATGAGTCCTGTCATTTACAGGTGAGCACTAAAAACTTCACTGTTCTCTTACTGGATGATTGATTTCAGTGGGCAAGAATAGAAAATATATGCAGAATGTACTGAAAGAGAAAAGCTTAAGAGGTCAGCTGAATGTTGATTCTGAGCTTTTTTTGGGGGGTGTTAAAGATGCTTGTATGGAGATACAAAGACAATGCACAATAAACAATGCGATGTACAATGCTCCCTTTCCAGCAGGAGCATCGTCCAGCATATTACCTTTATTCTATCATTTCAACCCACTATTTCAATACTTTCCACAAATAGATATAGGATTAAGTGATCATGGAGCAATCACTTATTTCCTCAAAGAGTGTTTGTAAAAGATAATTTAATTTTCATTCACACCACTTTGACCTCAATTCTGCCTACATTCTGTGTCTCAATGTATGGATGGAGTAATAGTTCTTATTCTGATGTAATAAATCACCATGCACTAATTTTATCATCAATTTTACCAATGCACCTCATCAACTCAACTATTTCTTCAGCATTTGTTTGGAAGTTGAAAGAGAGAAAAAATAATTCTTGCTGGGGGTGGGGAGAAAAAAGATTCTTTTTATCTGGGAGAAGGTCCCAGGGGTGCCTCTGCTCTTTTTTAAGTAGCAAGGGTGTATGAGTACATGCATACTTACATACTACCTTTAAAAAATTCAATATGTAAACTAAATTATAGAAGAGGAACTAATAATTATTGTGCATGATGGATATAATCAAGGTTTAATTGCATACACTGAGCATAGCTAGTGAACTCTTCTGCATGCATCAGTTGTTGAAAGTGAGAGGAGATTTTGATTAGGTGTTTTGCAGACATTTTACTTGTGTTGTGTAGTATTCAATATGGCATTTCAATGTGCTTGATAAGCAGTGATTGCTTTCCTTTGTCACTGCATTATTTTGCTTGGGTTAGTGAATCCTACATATATGTCCCCTCTGTTTCTTTCATTATTTTGAAGGAAGGAACCACGGAAATCTGTTTTCTGCCAACTCCACTTGCTGTTGAATTTGAAGACTCTGGGGATCTTTCAGTTTACTTTCTGGACTGTGAATGTATAGCCTTTTAAAAACATATATACTGTACACCTGGGACATTACAACAATTACTTTTAACAGTTCTTTTTATCACTTAAAATCTGAAGGAAAAATAAGTTTTATTGTAGGTAGTAGATTAATTTAGATTGCTGGCAATTTTGCTATTAGCATGATTTTTTGCACTGATTGATGGCCAAGGTGTTTAATTAGTGGCTAGAATGTTTATGTTTCTCTGCTATGCTTTTAACACTTTTCTAATGAGATGATCATAGCACTTTAGGCAGGCTGCGGCTATGTTTGTTTCTGCAGGATGTCACTAATCTCAGTTTCTTCACTATCCTTGATCAGGAACATCTGTTGAAATCAGACCCTGTGTTCCTCTTTTCTCTGCTGGGTCTTTGAATGTGTCACTAGTATGTTATTTGAAAAGCCAAGTCATATTTGCTGTGATTAACTATCCATTTATAACTATTATTTCTGATCCCATTTCTGCCCTACAAGAAGCAATTCTAATGAAGTAAAATCAACCCATGTACATAATTTCTAGTGTATCATTCAGGAAAACTTGTAAGCCAGCTGCAATACATCCAAAAGAGAGGTTCTATTTATATCATGTAGGTGTTGATCTATTTTAACCAGGCAAAAATTAACATAGTGACCTTATGCTTACTTTAACAAATGCATTAAGGGCAAAATGCATTTACAGTTAAGTCATTAAATCAGTTTAAATCAGTTTACTTAAGACATGTTTTCTTCATCTGTCTTGGTTACTAAAGGGAGAAACTACATAGCTTAATGGTAGAGAACTTCCATGCAGAAAGTTCCAGATCCCATCAACCAAGTGATATCTGAAATGGAGGGACATCACTAGTGCAGATAATGCAGTACAGAGCTAAACAAACAATTTTATCCATTATAAGGCATTTTCCTCTATTTATAACACAGAAGATAGGTTTCTACATGTGACGCTGCCTAAGTAACAAGGATCAAGCAATAGACATAGAAGGGGAAAACCTGAAAAGGAAGTATTGCTTTTCTACTTAGAAGTCAGTTATGATTCTGATCATCTTCCAGCCAACTTGGGAAACCTGAATTATTAGAGTATTGCATTTCTCCTTCTTCCCAAAATGTTCTGACACTTATAATCACTTCTTCTTCTTCTTCTTCTTCTTCTTCTTCTTCTTCTTCTTCTTCTTCTTCTTCTTCTTCTTCTTCTTCTTCTTCTTCTTCCTCTTCCTCTTCCTCTTCCTCTTCCTCTTCCTCTTCCTCCTCCTCCTCCTCCTCTTCCTCTTCCTCTTCCTCTTCCTCTTCTTCAGCTAGGCATTGCAATGTCAAATAGAAGCATGGGATAGTGGAAAAAGTGGCACCCCCACTGGTTATTTTGGCAAAGAAGTACCGAAACTGTAATTATGGGGTATTTTTGTTCTGCTAGAAAAAAAGAGAGGAATTTCCCTGGAGAATATTTGTTATCATAAATCAATCAAATATTTATTAGACCAGCATAAAACATCTGCTGGAAAAATTACATCCATTTCAGTAATAATTAACACAATACTGTAATATTAAAATACTAAGATATCTCTATAAATATTCTTGATGTTAACACTAAAACTATAGGCTAAGAGGGAAAGATGTAAAGACAAATAATAATTTAAAAAAATAAAAAGGATTATCAGTTAATTTATCCAACGCTCACTACCCTTATTTATCTGTTTATAACTTTTAATTGTTGCTGAACAAAATCTAGTGATAACAAGGATACTTCCATTCCAACCTCTAACATATGTCAATACAAGAAGAATGACAGTTTCTCAACTACCTTAGTCATATGGGCAATGTAAAAGAGCTTGTGTGATGGTTGCCAGAGTGTTTATGTTGTATGGATAAGTTCTCATAAATGTGGAGATTTGGGTGAATTTCTGATCCAGAACTGAGGAAGCCTAGCTTTGAGAAAGGCTCTTTGCTAGGCTGGATTCCCATCTAGAATAATAGTGCTGGATGTAGTGTGGGCTGGACTATAGCTAACTTCATTCTGGAATTCTGTATCTGTACCTAGGATCTTTTCTCTAATCATTCTTTTGCTCTGAGGGTATTCCAAAAGGTGCTTAGGTGGTGAGTCATAAGGAGTAAGTTTCCCCAGAATTGTATGTTTCAACAAGGATTGGAAATGACCTGACAGGACTAATGAAATCAGTCTTGACAGGAAGAAGTGGCCTTTGAGCCAATAGGTCAGTATTAGCAGCCATGCCCTCACCTCTCCTTTTTGTTGCTTTAATTCCTTTCTGAGCATCACATTGGATATACTATATTTTTTGCATTATAAGACGCTCCGGACCATAAGACGCACCTAGCTTTTGGGGAGGAAAACAAGAAAAAAAAATCTGCCTCTGCCTCCCAGCAATTTGCCTCCTTGCAGCAAACAGCCTGGTCAGCTTCAGCACAGCCTGATTTAGCATGAGCAGCTGATTGGCGGTTGGATCGGCCTCCCGGAATACTGCCAATCAGCTGTTCCAGGCTGCGGAGATCGCCGCTGCCCATTGCCGTCACCGCCTATCGCTGCCTCCGTGTGCCCCATTTTCAGCCTCTGCGTGCCCCATTTTAGGCCTCCACGCGCCCCGTTTTCAGCCTCCGCATGTCCCGTTTTTGGCCCGTTCCAGGCGGTGGGGACTTTTGTGGGGGGGGGAAGTGTGTCTTATAGACCGAAAAATACAGTACTTTTAGGCCTTCAAAAAATGGTTCACTAAATTTTGTGTGGCTTCAAGTGATTTATACCGAGGGAATGATCCCAACTGAATATCAAAGCACAGTTGAGCCAAGGGTTTTGCTATAAAACATTTTGTAGCTGCTTATATGCATTCATTACCCTTTGTCCAAATAAAATTCATAATAGTTTCTGCTCATTTCTGCTTTTGAAGCAGCAGCACAGTCTGCATCTTCCAGGCACCTGTAGGCTGGAACTCTTACCACCAATGCTTGAACCTTTTAGGCTGCTCAGTTTCCTTCCCTTCAAGGGCCCATTTAAATCTTCCATTTCCCCCCCCCCCAAAAAAAACACAATTTTGTCTGGTTGATATTAATTATCAATAAGTGCTCTTGGCAGAAATGGGTTCACGTTTTTGAGAGAGAAGGTTTCAATTGCGTTTATAGGTGTTGGTGAAAGGATAGCCACATCATCAGGTTATAGAAATCCCAGCAATCTTATTGTGGGCTGGAATAGTTATCATAGATATTGCATTTCTTTTGAAACAAATATTGATATACTTCTTAGCATTATACTGTATGATACTTTGGTAAAAATATATATTTATTGATTGAAACTTGTGTTAAAATTAACTTTTCAGTATTTGAGAGTACTGTGATCAATATAGTCCAATTCAGCAAGTCATTGATTGATGACTGTGCTATCCACAAAAACAAAATATTGAGAAAAAATCCTAAGGATAGGTATGTAGTGTATCACCAGGGGTGGGTTCCTACCGGTTCGGACCAGTTCGCCCGAACCGGTAGCAACCCGCTAGTGACGTCATCCAAACCAGATCGGTGGTTGCCGGTCCGTGGGGGCCGCCATCTTTTTAAAAAAAATCGAATTTTTTTTTATTTTTTTTCTGAGCATGCTCAGAAGGTGACTTCCAGCACTGCATGCGGTCGCCATCTTTTTTTGGCTTTATTTATTTTATTTTTATTTTTCTGGGTATTCTTTTAATGTGG
>QLTV01003270.1:308352-328149 GCA_003457575.1 Thermophis baileyi
AGTGCAGGTTGGTCCTTGACTTACAACTAGTCATTTAGTGACTGTTCAAAGTTACAATGGCAGTGAAAAAAGTGACTTATGACCATTTTTCACACTTAACGACTGATGGTCGTTAAGTGTGAAAAATGGTCATAAGTCACTTTTTCACCACATTTTACAAGTTGGCCACTCCCACCCGGTCACACGACCGCCAAGCCACTCCCACCCAGTCACATGGCCGTCAAGCCACTCCCACCCAGTCACATGGCCATCAAGCCACTCCCACCCAGTCACATGGCCATCAAGCCACTCCCACAAAATTAAGCCACGCCCACGGAGTGGTAGCAAAAAAAATTGGAACCCACCCCTGTGTATCACCGATTCCCAGCTAACAATTCAGTGAGGACTGAAATATGCTTAGTTGCAATAGATCATTAAGTGTTGGAGTGGAGAGAGACAATTCAAAACTGAAAGAAAAGAGGGCATGTTGCATACTTGAGCTTCAATGTTTTGCTGAAGTTCTCACTTCTAATGTCTATTTATGACATTTGGAACAAGTTTAAATTTAGAAGTGCAGTTTTTGCCACTTTGCCAGCTTTTCAGGTTTTTGGTGTTTCTATTCAGCAACGTATTAATATTCAGTAAAGCGTTTCACTAAGAAAGCCATGTTATAACTTTTCACTTTAATTTTATCCTGTATAAAAGCTGTCAAATTCCATTGTAACATAGTGTGAATGATGATAAGAAATTTTATACTGCACTCCATTGTTTAAATAATTTGTGGAAGATTACTTGTCTATGATACACAGCTGTGTTGCTTGAAAATGTTTTGTAGTATCTAATATTTGCCTCTTATTCATAATTAAATAAATAATTAAAATATTATACAAAAAGATAAAAGATAAAACTCATATTGCACAGAAAAAAACATTAAACTAGTTTCGACCTAGATAACTCTGTGAGCCAACAAGATTTTGTCTGACACTTGATTTTTCAATTTTTCTTAGCAAGCTGCTTTGAAATTTTCTACAGGAATAGTTTGTCATATACAATTAACTATAACCCTATAAAGAAACAAAAAAATAAATAAACTGGACTTGAATGAGCCTAAGTATTCTGATGTTTGGTCTGTAGTTCCAGAGTAATACTTAAAACTATTGAAAGAAATGTTTTTCAAAAAAAAAATTGTAACTACCGGTAGATTAGTGTCGACAAGAACCATTTCATTGTTTGAGGAGCAAAATATTAGTATATGTGCTGAAGAAAACTTTAACTTTAACTGATTTTTCTCCTTTAGAAAAATAAATTCTCCTTGAATTAGGCTCAGTTCTTCTGTATAGACACTTATTGGAAATAATGACTGTCAACACTTTTTATCAGCCACCAATGGATTTTCTACTTTACGGAATTTTGTTCTCCAGGCTTAGCCTTAAGTAGACAAACATCTTGGTTTTATACAGCCAAGATTTCCATGTTTTTCCATCCCTTAAGACAAGAAAAAACAACATAGACTCCTCTAGATGTTGAAGTCCTATTCTTATCAGCCCTTAGCCAATGATGAAGAATGGTGCATGTTAATTTAATAAAACTGAAAAGGATTATCATTGCTCACTCCTGCCTTAACTGGAGCACATTAAAGTGCCTTAGGTACATTCTTGTCTCATCTTCATTTTTGTCCTGGGCCTTAAAAGCTATGGTTATCAAATTATGATCCCTTACCTTTCAGTCCAATCCTTTTCTTGAAAGCCTCATTTTGAATACTGAACTTGTGAACTTGTCTTTCTTGTGCAATTAAAGCATCTGGTTTAGAAACCTATAAAACATAACTTACTCAATTATTTTGTGTGTGGCATAGCATAAGAAAATTCTTTACACAAACCTGCTTTTATGTTATGTTAAGGAATTGTGCAGAGTAACCTCTGGGCCCTGAAGGCTTGCACAGTGAACCGTAATGTTGCAGTAGATATGAGTAATGATTCAGTCAATACACAGATACGTTAAGTGTATAAAAGTAGTTTACTTAAAGAGATAGCACAGTCCAAATAACAGTCCGAATCATACACGTTCTATCAGTCAGAAGTACAGCAGTCTTCTTACCAGCCTTTCTTTGTCTTAATCAGCAAACAAAGATTCTCTACTATCACAGATAGCTAGCTACACACAGAGCTTACAGACACGAAGTCACTCAGCATTGAATCAGCAAAAGAGAGAGAGCTAACCATGTTCTCTAGCTCCCTCTTATGGCCGTTACTGCCAGTCAGAATGCACCAATGCATTTAAAGCCATATTACATATATACATTAAACAGTGATTTGTGGCTTGTTTATATTAACCAACCCAACCGTTTGGACAGAGTCCTAACATGTTACATCTAAGTTCTGAATGTTTTCACTGTTACGGCTAGCAATAAGCTTTTAACTGAAAGGCTTCATGTTTTGGCAAATAATAATTTAGATTTGCTTTAATAAATAAGCAGATAAAGACATACCATATGTTCTGGGAATATGGATTGGGAATTTTATTTTATTTTATGTTCACAAGGAGTAGGAAGATAAGGGGAAGGCATTGTTTGAGTGACATTTTTGGTACTGTATAAATATCTTAAACCAGTCATTAAAAGCTGAAATGATAAATTTAATTGCCCTAATTAAAAAAATAACAATCCCAGCTCAGACTCAATTTTTACCACTTTCTGGAATGTTACAGTTATACAAGCTAGCAGAATTTCTGTGGCAACATTGTTCTAGAAAGATGGGCTATTACTGAGACGGGCTGTTCCCCCAAGGGACCCATAATATTCCTTCCCAATTTGACTGAACAGGACAAGAATAGTCTCATTGGAGGAATTAGTCTTCTGGTGGCCAGGATCTAATCTGAGATTTTAAAATGGAAAACTATGCATTTCAACAGTTCCTGTCCTTTGCTGTTTCATGTATTGGTGGAATTATTATTGCTGATTAATTTAATGCTTAGATTATTATGGTGTTGTTTTGTAATTGTTGTTGCAACCCTGCAGTTTCTTTATGAATTTAATGGTGTAGTTCTGTCTGTCAAACAGTATTAGTTCTGCAGCAGCTTCTGTCTTGAGGCTTCTTAAACTATGACTGACCATGCAATATATCTAGGAGAAAAAATAATTCTAGATGACAACATCCCTTTTTCTGTGCATCTGTGAGGTAAATATGTAGCAAAGATTATTATCATCAAAAGCTGTTACATAACAAGGTAGAACTAAAGTTTGCATTTTAAAATTTTAATTTAAATATTTGTTAGAAGATTCTGCCGTTATACACTTCCTAATGACAAGCTACATGATCATTTTTAAGATAATGTCTAGGCCAGGGGTGGGTTCCTCCTGGTTTGGACCGGTTTGCCTGAACCGGTAGCGACCTTCTGGTGATGTCATGATGACATCACCGAACCGGATCAGTTGGTGCCGGTCCGTGGGGGCCACCATCTTTTTTTTGAATTTTTTTTATTTATTTATTTTTTATTTATTTATTTATTTTTTCCCTTCTGAGCATGCGCAGAAGCCGACTTCCGGCACTGTGCATGCAGTCGCCATCTTTTTTACAGCTTTGTTTTTGTTTTGTTTTGTTTTTTGGATTTTTTGTTATTGCGCATGCGCGCGCGCAAAGCGCACCCATGAGGCGCGCCCACGTGGCGCGGGAGGGAGTGAACCGGCAGCGAGGTAAGTTAGAACCCACCCCTGGTCTAGGCCAACAAATGTGTTTCATAAAGCATGATTTCCTGCTATTATTTTGTATCTCTCGAGATCCAAGCCTGATAGAATAATCTCATTTTAAATATGAAAGATAAGCTTCATTTGTTTCTTTTCACAAGAGAGAAACCAAAATGCTTAGCTCAACTCTAAGGGTTGTCCACTTGATGTAGTAAAGCCCACACATGTGCTATGTCAGGTCTCCCAGGGTTTCCCACATTCCCCCTGAAGCACTTCACACTTTTTACTGGGACTCTGCTTAACAACCTGAGAGATCATTTAACAATCACAACTGGGAATGCAGGGATTGTGGTCATTGATTGAAGCAGTCACATGATCTTTTGCTTAACCTCTTCACTGAGACTCCAGTTGTGGTCATAAGTTTGTATAATTTACAGTATGTATAATATGGGAGAGTATCTAAAAACTCATATCTAATAAAGCCATGTTGCAGGCTCCCTGTTTGCAAAAATCCCTAGGCCTAGAAGGCCATAGAGTCAGGGCCAATCTGACCTCAAGGAGATGGTGTTCCAAAGAGCAGGTGCTATGGCAGGAAAGACTCTCCTCCTGGTCCTATCAGATGGACCTCTATAGCAGTCAAGACCCATAACATGCCCTTCCTGATGGACCTGAGTAGCTGTAATCGAAAAAAGGCAGTCCCTCAAAAATTACAGAAATCTTGCTAGAATTCTCACATACATTTTAATTAATTTTAATCTAGCTGCATTTGATCCAAGCTCAACTGCAATTTTGAGGCCAACTTTGAAGACTAAAGTATATTTTCTCTTGGAAGTATGTTAGGTTTGTTTATCTGTTTTAATGTACTGCCCTTTGCTTTGTTAACTGACTCATTTAACAAAATTCTGTTCAATGGAAACTATATCTTTAGGAAGTGAGAAAAAGAATGCTCTGGCTATATTTTTGTATGTTGAGGAAACTCAAAGCGAGGCTGATATTCCTCTTGCTAAAAAAATTCTACCTAGAAGACCCATGGAAATTCTGATGTACTTCTTTTAAAGTGAGAATGCATATTGGTTCTCCCATAATCCTTTAGAAGCTGTATAAGACCGATAGGTGGGACCACAATACACAAATTTATCTCCATTTTGCTACCACGTTACCTCCCCTCCCTCTCTCACACAAACACACTGAAACCAAAGAAACAAGCAAACAAGACTATTGGAAGAGAGAGGCTTTTACCTTATCCTATGGCCATAGATAGGAACTGCAATCTTGTCTGTAACCTCGCCCTTCCTTCTATTGAGATTAAGTTCAGGATTATAAGGGAGAAATGGCCCAGAAGCCATTTTGGTTTCTGGGCCATTTTAGGCAACCCTAAAACAGAGGCTAGTTTTCTGCTCCAACAATCCTGCTAGGTAATTGGGACGGTGTTGGCACCGTTTGTTTCCCAATGTTCAGATAGTTGACAGGTTGAGTACTGAGAAAACAGGTTTGGGACTCCAAGGTCTCACTGCCAGCACAGAGATCAAAGAAACCAACTGTGATGCATATGAGACTGAGAGGGGACACTGAAAATAATATTGTATACTTTTCTGTCCTTTTAAAATGCACAGCACAAGTAAAACGGAACTACTGGGCTGCTTTAATTGCATATGAGTTATTTATAATTATTTTAGCAGAGGTTTTTTTTGTCATGTAATACACTAAAAATGAATTGCCAAAATCATTTTATGGAATGACTTTTGTGTGTCAAATTATTGTGAAGACATCTCACTAAGAATAAAAACCTTTCCATAATCTGCTTTGCTTTGCAATGGAAGGGTGGTAATTTAAGTTGAGAAATGCAAGAAGTTCATGTCCTTCATTCTTTGTTTATGTTTATATGTGTGTTTCTGTGCATACACTTATTATCTGCAGAGTTATTTTATTTTAGCCTATGACTTTGCTGCCAACATCAGGGATCATTTTGTCCCAGATAAGTCTGTAAAATACATATTGCTTCCTATTGAAATGCATTTGTGTTTGCTGTGTTTGAACATATAGATATCCCCTGTCAAAGTTTTATAAAGTAAGCACTGAAAGAAAAACATCAATCTAAATGTTTATAGGTCTATCTAGAAGTGGTGTTTTAGGGCTGCTAGATGTCTGGATCTATCAAAATATGCTCTGACCTCATTTCTGTCTGTTTCAGTCCTCTTGTAAAGCAGTTGTGCCTAACTCCATTGAAATAAATACAAAAAAACCCAAGTTCCTTTGGTTTAATTGGATCAGCCAGGGCTCTAGAAGGTTGGTAAATATTTCTAATTCTGAGGAATTCAGTAACACTCCTTCCATCTTATCAAAGGAAGCCAAAATAAATTGTGGAATATTTGAAAGAGAGATCTCTTACACTTTTTAGCAGCTTCCTGAATCAAAAGAAATGTTTCTTCTTTTCTTTCTTTTTTCTGCTTTTTTTTCACTTCTCATAAAATTTCTCTTTAGGAAGAATATTGAGATAATGGAATGGGCTGTAAGAACTCAAGCAACTGAACAAGTTAGAATCTAGAACCAATGTATTTCTAGTATATTACATTACATAAAACACTCAAATTTTCTTTATAACAGTGACTCTTTTTGTGGCTGAGATTAGGTAGATCTCTTTACCAATAACAAGAAAATTTGCATCACATAAGATCAAGATTGGCAGATGACATGGCTATTGCTTCTTCCACCACTTCATGAGTACTGTCAGTATAACTGTATACTTTATACTGTCAGTATAAATATAGATAGTCCTTGAGTTACGACCACTATCGAGTCCAACATTTCCATTGCTAAGCAAGACAGTTGTTAAGTGAGTTTTGCCCCATTTTATGACCATTCTTGCTACAGTTGTTAAGTAAATCTCTGCAGTTGTTAAATTAGTAACATGGTTGTTAAGTGAATCTGGCTTCCCCATTGATTTTGCTTGTCATAAATTTGCAAAGGTGATCACATGACCCCAGGATACTGCAACCATCATAAATACATGCCAGTTGCCAAGCATCCAAATTTTGATCACGTGATCATGGGGATCCTGCAATGGTCATACGTGTGAAAAACAGTCATGAGACACTTCTTTCAGTGCCATTGTAACTTCAAAATGTCACTAAATAAATGTAAATTGAGGACTACCTGTATTACCCTCGTCATGTCCACCATATCATGCTCTCTATCAAGAATATCAAGAAGTATATAATTTCCACTGTTCCTCAAAATTCCCCTACCATTTGTACTTTTTAAAATGGGTAAGATAAGGTCTCCTGTAGTATCTCAAAGCCACCAAAGCACCATTTTCAGCAATTACACACACACCGAAAGTTGAACTCTTAATGATATGACTATTGCCTGCAGGGAATGTTTCCGAACCTTCTCTTCAGGAATCCCTGCTATATAGTAAGATAGAATTTGAAAGTATAATCTGGGCTTGACTATCCTCTGACAAAAACAATGTGTAACAAATCAGTCAATATGCCAGTCATCCTGAAAATTAGACCTTAGAGTGATAATGAGTCTTTGGAAACTTCATATCTTTTCTTTCCATATCCATGCAGAGATGGCTCGTTTTCTCAGAGCGGGAGGAAATTCTAACCATCAATTATTAGGTGCTGACAATACTACCTATTGGACAAGCAGTACAGTTCTGTTCCCTTTGTTGACTTTATTGCATCTATATTGCATCTCCCATTTAGTGCGATTGCTGTTATAAAAGTCTGCAGCTCTCTTGCACAAAGGCACAATTAAACTGGTTCCACTCCAACAGGTTGACTTTTTTCCTTGTTATTTCACTGTTCTAAAGCCTGATGATGAAATAAGACTAATCTTGGAAATGTTGCAGTTTTGGCAACTTAATGTTGTTCTGGTAGTTAAGTATGGTAACTTTACAGAGCTTCTGCTACAGAAAGGAAATTGCTTTGGCTCATTAGATCTCTAAGATGGGTACTTTTGTATCTCTGCTCCAGATAATGCTTCTTACCAATTTTACATCTTACCTTTCAACCTATCTAATGCCCTGAGGGTCTACTCTTAGCTCATCCTATCTTCATCTAGGGGGAATTTGTAAAAACTATTATTATCCTCTTAGTTCAAACCTTTTAAATTGTTCCTAGTATTGCCATATTTACAGTCAGGGCCACAATAAATGCTCACTTTAATAGAGCATTACTGTCTCCCAGAAGACAACTGTCACCACCATCAGATATACTTGCTACTCAATCAGATTTGTGATGTACAGAGACAACCATGAAAAAGAAAAAAGTTGTTCATCTATAACTATCGCTCTTTGAGTTGTAATTTGTGCATTTATATAATCCACCTTCTTGCCCATCTTTATATATCTATGTTGGTGATATTTCTTGTTCCAAAATATTTATAATAGCTGGGGAGCTATGAGTAAGTGGTAGGATTTTCTTTGTGAATATGTTATGTAGGTCTGTTTCTTGCCCCAAATCACCTATTCTATAGCAGATTTCTGATGGAACTATTATGCACATGTAGAATGTATGTATGTATGTATGTATGATTGCACACACACATGGATGACCACTTGAAAACCACAAATATAGTCACTAACTTTCTCATTTACTAGGTATAAATCATAGCCATACCAATCATACATCATGGTGCACTACAGGGGTGGGTTCCAACTTACCTCGCTGCTGGTTCGCTCCCTCCTGTGCCACGTGGGCGCGCCTCATGGGCGTGCGCGCTTTGCGCGCACATGCATGCACAGTAACGAAAAATCCAATTTTTTTTTTTAAAAAGCCAAAAACAAGATGGCGACCGCATGCACAGTGCCGGAACTCAGCTTCTGTGCATGCTCAGAAGAAAAAAAAAATCAAAAAAATACAATAAAAAAAAATTCAAAAAAAAAGATGGCGGCGCCCACGGACCGGCACCGACCGAACCGGATCAGTGATGTCATCGTTACATCACCAGCGGGTTGCTACCAGTTCAGGCGAACTGATCCAAACCAGGAGGAACCCACCCCTGGTGCACTATTTAATAACTTCTCAATTATCAGTATTATTTTTAGATTTTTCCCTTTGGTAATCATTAGCTGATACTATGACATTGCACAGCAAAGTTTTGGAGCCAGTAACCATGTTTATAAATTTGAGAATAAAATTGGTGAATGATTTAACAGATCAGCTATGGGGAGGTTTGCCTGGTCCTTTACCTTTTACTTTTTGGGAAAAGCTAAGAAATAGTTACAGTGCTTTTTTAATTTTATTTAATTTCAAAGTCTCTAACAAAATGATTCTTAAAGCTGTCAGAATTTTTTTTAATCTAAAGAAAGATTTCAAAAGCATTTCATTATATTAACATTTTAATGAGAAATTGAAAAATGTTTATGAAATTTTTTGAAATAATGCATATTTTTTTTAACTTTGCAGGAATTTGCTGCACTTACAAAAGAACTAAATGCCTGCAGGGAACAACTACTGGAAAAAGAAGAAGAAATTTCAGAATTGAAAGCTGAAAGGAATAATACAAGAGTAAGTAGAAAACTACTTACAGCATTAACAGAAGACTTTTACTAATAGAGCTGAAGTTATTGAAGAAATGTAATAACGGCTGTAATAGATCTGTACAAGTCTTGTCTGAGCAAACATCATATTCTAAGTTAATGGCATTGCATTCTTTTGTACTCTCTTTTTGAAAATTCAGATTTTAATATTTTTGAGATTAATTCAGAGGTGGGTTCCTCCCGGTTCGCCCGAACCGGTAGCATCCCGCAGGTGACGTCACAATGACATCACGAATCCGGTTCGGACGATGCCGGTCTGTGGGCGCCGCCATCTTTTTTTTATTTTATTTATTTTATATTTTTTTCTTCTGCGCATGCACAGAAGCCGAGTTTCCGGCACTGCGCATGCATCGCCATCTTGTTTTCGGCTTTCTTAAAAAAAATTGATTTTTTTTGCACTGCGCATGCGCGCGCACACCCACGAGGCGCACCCACACGGCACGGGAGGAAGCAAACTGGCAGCGAGGTAAGTTAGAACCCACCCCGGATTAATTCTATTTTCAGGTGTATCTTTTTGAGCTATTTTTAAAATAGATTTTACTGAACAGTTCACCTGGCTTTTAATAGTTGCCCAGAAATTGCTCAGTCTAGTTTTTGACCCAAATGTGAAATTGAATAGCTGACACCTGAACAATGATTGAGAAAATTGTGGCTGTTAATCTACTGACGTCACACGACCTTTTGGTGATCATTGATTATGAAACATTTTGAAGTCATGAACTGATGAGTGTTCCCAGATAATTCTTAAGAAATCCAACTGTTTATAGCAGGTAAGTTCCAGAAAATGCTAGTATACAATGGCTTATCTACCAGAAATCTTTCAAAAGCAGTGCTACAAAATTAACATTTCCCTCCTTTTTCCTCATTTTGTATTCAATATGCCAGAATTCTATATGAAATTTAGAATCAAATCATGAATAGGATTATGAAACCTGTTTCATTTGTGGGAATAGTGACAACAGAGAATCACATCAAGTAATAAATAGATATCTTCTGTTCCAACAACTCAGCTATTAAGCAAAATGGTCACTATTTGAACATGAGAGAGAGAGAGAGAGATTGCAAAGTTTCATTCAGATAAAGTTTTCTCATATGGTGGCCTGTGCCTAACTTGTTTTATTTTTCTTTTTGTTTGCCCCCCTTCCGGGATTAAGAGATTACTTAGACAAGCAGCTCATTACCTGAGCTGTTTTTTCCCATTGCTTAACATATCCCTATAAAGTGCTGAAGGCAAGCTCACTGACCTTAATTAGTTGATTAAAACCATCCAGCTGGCCGGTACTGTTGCCTGAACTTAACCATATCTTAATCAGTTTCTCACTGAAGACTTTGTCAGATACACAAAATTTAGTCCTAAATATGTGCACTGGTCAGAAAATATTTTTTTATTTCCATTTATTACTGTTGTATTTGTGAATGGTCACTAAACAAGAGGGTTGCTAATTGAGGAGTGACTGAAGTGGCTGAAGTGCTTGACTAGCCGAAGGGAAACTCAAGTGCTAATCTTCCCATAGGAATGAAAGACATATGGATGACTTTGACTGTGAAGTCTATCTACCACCCTTCACTGGGCCAGCATAGTAGATCATGATGTATTCCCATCAGTAAAGAGTCCTTTATTTTTGAGGCTCCTGCTGATTTTGATTCAAGCTGATGCTTATCAGTTAAATGTTAACATAATCATAATATCACCTCTATTTATATATGGATTGGGGTGTTGTTTTTTTTTAGTTTATTTCAATTCTGTCTCAATTAGCAATATATTCATATTACTAGATTTTCTTAGTTTACCACTTCTGGTATTGTGATACAGTGAACTGGACTAGGACCAGAGAGGCTCAGATTCAAGTCCTCCATCAGCCATGGTCCATGGTTGACTTTGGGCGAGTCATTCTCTCTCAATCCAACCTACTTCATAAGATGGTTATGAGGGAAAGTAGAAAGAAGAAATGTCAGGTACATCGCTTGAGCTGCTGCAGGAAAGATGGGATATAAATCTAGAACATAGAATAATAGAGTTGGAAGGGACCTCAGAGGACTTCTAATCCAATCCCCTGCTCGAACAGGAGACCCTATACCATTTCAGACAAATGATTGTCCAGTGATAGAGCACTCACAGTTTCTGAAGGCAAGCTATTCCACTGATTGATTGCTCTCACCATTAGGAATTTTTTCCTGAGTTCTAACTAATTTCTCCTTAGTTCTAAATTTCTCCTTAGTGCTAACTAATGAATAAATAAATAGCAAATGAAAATGAAGCAGTTTATTCCAAGAGTTCCAATAATTATTATGTACCGTTTATTTCCTGCTATCTTGTCTACACAGAAGCTTGGGGGGGAAAGTGTTATAAGGTTTCCAATATTGGAAAACTTGCCACTTTTGTTATGATTTTGTTTTAGGCTTTAGAAATACAGTGGCACTGAGCTTTAGGTACTAATGAGTTACCTTTCTCATGTTGAAACAGCTGTTACTGGAACATTTGGAGTGCCTTGTTTCAAGACATGAAAGGTCACTGAGAATGACAGTGGTGAAACGCCAAGCACAGTCTCCCTCGGGAGTTTCCAGTGAAGTTGAAGTTCTGAAAGCATTGAAATCTTTGTTTGAGCATCATAAGGCTTTAGATGAAAAGGTACAGTATGGAAATAAATGCTTGCTTACTTTGCATATTCTCTCTTTGCTTCCCCCGGACTAAAGAATTGTTCCTCATCCTGTTGACATATGTGATGATGATCATTTCAGGATGTTATTCCCCACCTCGTCTTTTTTGTTGTTGTTGTTCTTGAAATAGCAACAGAGGAAAAAACTACTGTATATGCCAAAATGTTGTGCTGATCATGACAAGCCTTTATATTGAACGGATGTGATGTGCCCTTCGGTGAAGTCAGTGCCAGACCATTCAGAAGAACTACCTTGGCTTTATTGAGGATTTGTATATTCCTCATTTCTTTTCTTTTTTTTTCCTGTCTCAAAAAACAAACATTGAACTATTGCTACATTTTATGACTTTTGAAGCTCATTTGTTAATTCCCAGAGCAGATATCATATTTCACCAACATACAAGGGTGGAGTCTTTTCAGATTATCAGAGGGGCATGTATTTCTCTTCCCAAGTTTTTGAAAGAAAGTCCATAGTTTCCAACATTTCAGATGTTTGAAACATTTTTATTTTCATGATAATGGTGAGGAAAAGAATTAAAATCCAACCTTTTTCTCCAGGATCTTAATATTGCATACATGAGGATGTGTGTTCATTGTATTTCTCTGACAACAATCCTGTGAGGTAGGCTGATCTGAGAAAGATTATGTCACCCTAAACTAAATTCCACTTAATTAAACATTGCTTTAAGTGCTTTGTTCTTCTGTATTAATTTATATTATTAAGAGCCTGCCTTCCATTGACCTAAAATCAAAGGGTTAATGAGGAATATCAAGTTGTCAGTTTATTATCAACAATTTAAAATATAGCAATAGCAATAGCAATAGCACTTAGACTTATATACCGCTTTACAGTGCTTTACAGCACTCTCTAAGCGGTTCACAGAGTCAGCATATTGCCCCCAACAATCTGGGTCCTCATTTTACCCACCTCGGAAGGATGGAAGGCTGAGTCAACCTTGAGCCGGTGAGATTTGAACCGCTGAACTGCTGAACAGTCAGCTGAAGTAGCCTGCAGTACTGCACTCTAACCACTGCGCCACCTCGGCTCTTAAAATATACCTTCAATGGTTGCAGTAAATGAAATAACAGATTATAGATTGCCTGGTGCTTGGTGAGGAAATTAGATTTTAACTTTAATAGTATGACTAGCAGACCTATCTAGTTGAAAGACCTTATTTTTAATGCTAATTTACTATAAAAGAGTCACAATAAGAAAGTAAATGGTAGGATAGTATTTCTCCATTTTGCATACTGTAGCATTGATTAAAATAAGTTTTGCTTCCCACTTCCAATGTGCATTGGAGATAGCAGATACATCACATGCACAGAAATCTAAATTCTTAACAACCTGGGGAATCCTAACCAAAAAAACTAATCTTCATATGAAAAAATTGTCCAAAGCTCTGAGCCCTAAATGCAATATCCATAGAGGTGATTGATTCCACTCATGTAGTGTTCAAGCTGGATCAAACTGTCAAGAGTTTGTAGATATTTCCAAATGAGTCAATTAACCACAGTTAATTTGTAGAAATCATATCTATATACTAGTAAAACTCTTGTTATGACATTGAAGTGGACAAAACAGTGCACAATATAGGCACCAATTGTTGAATCAAGATAACTTCAAATGGACTAATTTACAGAATGTGTCCAAAATCTGGGGAATGAAATTTGGGGAAATTGTGGTTGTTTCGGTATGTTGGCTGCTGCTGGGCTATTGCTTGCAGTCATATGATCTTTATTTTCAACAGTCCATGACAGTTTCCCAGCCAGACTCGCAGAGGACTATTAGATTATAAGAGGACTAATAAACTATTGAGAATAATTTTATTCCGCCATTCAAATAATATTACAAAGTCCCAGGAAACCTTTAAGTTTCCATAGTGATTAAATTTAATCTTTGTAGTCAGAATTTGCATAATGTATTACTGCTGGAAATGGTCTTTGGAGGCCAATATTTTTTCATAATTTAATTTCACTTTGCAAAACCAGAGACCCTCCCCCCAAAGCCACCCACCATTAGAAAGATAGCAATGTAGTGTGTTCTTGTAGCATGTTAATGAATAAATCACTACTCTGAACATTCAACAAAGAATTCATTTTAGTAAATAAAAATATCTCCTTCCCCCAATCTATATATATAAAAGCAAAAACCACTCACGCATTAATCACGAAATCTCCAGAACCGTAAAGCCTACAAACTTGAAATTTGCCACATATGTTCCTCTTGGCTTCTAGGTGCTCACTAAGAAAGGATTTTTCAAAATGACCATCGCAGCATGAGTATTTCTTATATTAATGTTAACAAGCTCCCCCTCCCCACCTGAAAAGAAATCTGATCCAAATGCAAAACACGAGCAGAGGAGTTTCAGTTTCGCTTCTGCTTTCACAGCAGCAAGCAGCTTTACTACAGAAGAGTTGAGCTAAGCCATACACAGACTCCTTCCTGTTTCCTTGCTCCCACTTAGGAAAACACAAGTAAAGGAAGCTGCCTGTTTCTCCCATGGCCAGTTTTATGTGGCATGCTCCAGAGTCAGTTCACCTGACCGCCTGGTCATCCTCCAGCCAGACAGAAAAACCAGGAATGTTGTTTTCAGGGAGGTCCTGAGCAATTCACCTGAGGGACGAATTGAAAGTCTATGCTATGCAATTTATTAGCCTGGCTACATAGACAAAACAGCCACTGTTGCTGCTGGGATTAAAGGACTTAAGCCCATCTATTTCATTGTTGTTACACTTACAATAATGTCTTCATCTGTAACAGAAACTTAGCTTACCATCTCTAACGAAATAATACAGTCACTTTTTTAACTACTCATTAATTTTCAAGCTTTAACTGTCAATTTATCAAGCCCCATCGCATAGTTTCGTAGCGAAGCACGGGTATCAGCTAGTTATAAAATAACCTTTCAGCATTCTGGAGAAGAGGAAGATGGATAAAGAAGAAATAGCAAATTCAGAATGGCTATGTGATGAAGAACAACTTGGTTGAAATAGTTGTATCTTTACCTATGAGCTATCCAGTGTGAAAGAGAAGAAAAGCAAGGGTTCATTAGATTAAAAGAAAATATAGGCAGTAAACATTTCTTAGCCAATGCTTCACTATGCAATTATTTACCAGATCATAAATGTATAGACCCACCATAGATGAAATGTAAGACTCTTGTTGTCAAGACTATTTTAATTATTGATTGTTGATGAGGAAAAGTTGGTAATATCTAGATTCCATGCATATAGCAACTTGTCATTTTAATGATGGAATCTATAAACTGCAACATCAAAAACAAATTGCTACATAATATATTTTTCTTCTAGGTAAGGGAACGACTAAGGGTTTCCTTAGAAAGGGTCTCCACGCTTGAAGAGGAACTAGCAGCTGCTAATCAGGAGGTAAGAAAACATTTTTTTTGATAATTCTAAATGGGATCAAATATTTAAAAAATAATTATCTGGATTAAAATTATTTTAATTTGAACTTAATATATAAATGTAATTTATAATGAATAAATTAATTTATAGGAATACTTTTTTTTTATTGAGATCATCTAAGTACAAGCAATTGTGCTATGGGATGAACTTTCTAGTGGGTGGAGTTTGAGTAACAGGATATTGGCTTGGAAAACTAAATGTTGACGCGAAAGTTTAAAGATTCTAGAGCAATGTGAGCATCATTGGAGCAAAATTTGGCTTTGATTGTTGGTATACAAGCTAGCATGTGCCAGAACAGATCAATGCTGCCCGCATCATTGCAAGGAATGCTGCATGATTTCTATTGAGCAATGCCATAATGAGCATTGATGCCAATATTTGTAGACTTACCCTTTGATGATCATTGCATATGGGAAATTGTGACTGGAATGTAGGAATGTAAGTGATAAAAAGAGTAAATAAATAAATGAAAGTATAGTAGAGTTTATGAATACATTTAGGGAAGTGAAGGTTTAGATTTGAATAAACTGGCTAAAATGTACAGAATTACTTATGAACTTTCAAATTGTGAACTTTCACCAATATAAACAAACCTGTTTGCAGTTCCAACCTAGAAGGTTCTGGAAGTCAGAAAATGGCAGGAAAGGGTAAGTTTATGGTATGCTGCACACTATGCTTGGCAGCAATATCAACCAAGCCTCCAGTTTCCATAGATTGGGTGGACAAGCAAAAAAATATGTCGAGCCACATATGAGCCTGGGACCACTGAGAAAGACAGTCCACATCCATCTCTCCCTGAACATCCTCAGAAGAGGTTTGCACTAGGGAAATAAGGCAGCGCAAGAATGGCTGTTAGGACCAGCATGTACCTCCTCCCTCTGCCTGTGGTCACATGGAGCGGTGATGCCTGGTTGCCTTGCCAGTGGCCTTCTCTAGTAAGGGTCACAATGGCCCATCGGACAACTGGTCTGGCCTGGGAGTAAGGGGCAAGAGAAATAGCAATAGCAATAGCACTTAGACTTATATACCTCTTTATAGTGCTTTACAGCCCTCTCTAAGCGGTTCACAGAGTCAGCATATTGCCCCCAACAATCTGGGTCCTCATTTTACCCACCTCGGAAGGATGGAAGGCTGAGTCAACCTTGAGCCTGGTGAGATTCGATCTGCCAAACTGCAGCTAGCAGTCAGCTGAAGTAGCTGACTGCAAACTCTGCAAACATTCTGAATGAATGGAATCTAGAATATTAGGTGACATAAATAACTAGATGAAAACATGACCAAACATACAGAAAAAAGTGATTGGGCCATTTAAAAATCCAGTAATGAATTAAAGCAGTATTTGTTGACACTCTGCTTAGGAAAATGTCTGTTCTGAATATGTGTTTTCAGTTTATGATTATCCATGTGTACACATGGAAAAGGACAGAATAGTTAATTAAAAGAGGTAAAGAAAATGCAACACATTTCAATAACTCTTGTATGTTGTTCAAAAGAGTACTAGAGATTACAGTGAGGAAAAAAAGCTCCATAAGGAATACTTGGTGGTGATCTTAGAAGTGTGTTTAAAGAATGAAAATGTCCTTGTATTTTTTATTGCAGATTATGTCATGCTCAAGAATTCAAACTATTTGTAATAAATGTTAATTAGATTGATGTAACTGTGAATATGAATTACAAATTAATATATATTGGTCAAGATAACTTTGTTTGAAAATGGACTGAATAATAAGTGGCAAGAAAAAAATAGAGCAAGTAGATGAATCATGGCACCTTGGTAGAATGTTTACTGAACATGAAAAAATGGAGACATATATGACATGAAAATATTTTTTAAAAATGGAACATCAAACAAATCCACTAAGAGTTTTTACTCGGATCATAAATGACCAGCTCAAATTACTTTGGACACATTGTGTGAAGACCCAACTCTTTTGAGAAGTCCATAAATCTGGGAAATATGGAAGGAAAGGAAAGAAAAAGATGACAAGCAGCAAAGTGGATGGACTCAATTATAGCAGCCATGGGTAGATTGATACCTAAACAACCAGATTGGAGAGAAAGACAGCTATCTGGACACTAGGAGACAACACTGGCTTGCTACATATAACAATCAGTTAAATGCTGGTAGATTGATGGTGAGCAGAATGTAGTTTGTTTTGAGGAATGAATGTTGAAAGTAGAGAAAATAGCATGCTTCTAGCCAATTTATTGTATCGAAGTAAGAACTGGGTTTGTCGGAAAGATAAATGCAAATTAAATGTATAATTCTGAATACTTAAGTCAATGAGGTGAATCAAGAAAGAACAGGGTAAAATGAATGGGTTCATTAGTTTGATCATTGTATGTCATAAAGAGAATGAACAAGGATCAAATCACAGAACAAGTGTCTGAAGGAAGAATCAATGTATTAAGAGGAAGGGAGATCTGAAAGGAGTGGTTAGTGGAGTGAACAAAATTCTGAAAAACAGGCAGGTGAAAAGTTTAAAGAGCAGAGAAGGAACAAATGAATCGATGTAAGGACATGGTAGAAGCAAGGATAGTTTGCAAGCATTGAAAGGTATAAGTATAGTGAATTGTATTGTCATAGATTATATTTCTTTTCCTTTTCTCTTATTTTATGCCTTTAATTTTTTTATTATTATTTCTTATTCCTTTTCTGTATTTGGTATAATGTTGCTTACCTCAGAAGGAAACACCATAATGGTAATGTACTATGGTGTATATACTATATTATACACTATAACTATGTGTATATTGTATGTTTGCCATGAGTTGAAGTAATCATGTGTCTTTATAACATACAGAAGTCAAAAGAATAATTTTGACTCTAACATGTTAAAAAAACATAAGTTGTTATGTTCAAAATTTTGTATATTTTCTGCAGCATTACTCTCACCCATGAAATAAACTATTGATTAGTTGCCCACCCAGGTAATGCAGCCAACTGGCATCAAGCCTGGGCAGGAGACAATAGATGCAATTATAGGGTTTTAGACAGAGGCTAAAAAGAGCTTCATAATTCCAGCACTGAGCTCAGAATTGGTCAGAGAATAAAGAAATAATTGGTCTGCCCCAAACAAGAAAAAAAAAACTTTAGGGAACTTAAAAATAAATCCTCCAAAAACAGGTTTATTGATCATAATTCAAGATTATCTCCTTCACTTGTAAAAGAAAAAAGCAGTAACACGTAGGGATTTACTTAGGTTGCCCATAGAATTGTTCTAGAATCAATGCAAGAAATGTAACACAGGAGGAAAGCTCTGTTTGAACATGCAGCTTCTTTCCCTAAAGAGTCATTTCCTCAAAACTCTTCTTTGTTTCTGTAGGGAATAAAGCTGTAATAGCACTCATAGAAATCATTCAGGGGAATTTATCTTGCAGAAAATAGTGCCAACGTTGAACTTAATGCTAATTTATAAATTAACTTTACCAAGATTTGCAAAGCAGTTTTCCAAAAGACACCGTTCCTTTTATAAAGCAACTGCATAGAAAATTCTTAATTTAAATTATTTTACTCCATATATTAGTTAGGAAGGACTTTATTGAAACATTTTTTGAAACAGGACTTTTTCTTCAATGAGTTGAACCATGAAGAATCTTGTTCCAGAATGAGAGTAATTTTGTCTTATGACGATACCAGTCCACCCTTGCAAACTATCCATGATGCATGGAGGTGGAACTTCACAGAATGGTGATCTTCTGGGATTCACTTAGCCTGGAATGTCTGCTATATGACCTATCCCTCATGACTGACTGCTGGCCTCTGACCCTTCGTGACTATTTTTTGTGGACACCTCTCTTTTATAACTAATTTTTGGAGTGGGAATATCAGCTCCATGTTAGACTGAAGGCAGACGTTTTCTAGAAAATCAATATTTCCATTGGTATACAATACTTGTGATTTACTAAACCATTTAGCGGTGAGAGGTGGGGGGAGTCCAATGGTTTCATTCATTTACCTCAGAAGGAAAACAAGTAATCCATGAACATGGCAAAGATTTTTCCACCTTTATTGTTTTAAAAACAAATAGTAGTACTGGTAGTATTAAAATTACTAATAATATTTAAGCTTCAATTCCATTTTACTATCAAGGCTCTAAGAACCACTTCTTGATTTTTTTTTCTAGAGAATATTATTCTCCTCTTTCTCTTTGCTTGTATGTGTCTCTGTGTGTGTGTGTGAGAGAGAGAGAGAGACAGAGAGTATAGTTTGGGATTTAGCAGTACTATGGCAATCCATATACCAAGTGATGGGAAGTTTCATTATGACTTCTTTTCTTCTATAATATGAACGTTGTATGAAATTATTCCCTTTGCATATGATTGAGTAGCTGTTTAACCAATTATTCTAATTGTTTATTAGTTTTGATGAAAAATTAAATTAGTCATTCTCTTATTAGAAGCTAGCCACTCCCAACATTACTTTAAATTTTCTGGTAAAAGTGCCCTATTAATGTGGAAAGATGCCTGATTCTGGGGTCTGAACAGATGTACGTTGTCTG
>QLTV01003270.1:328260-389797 GCA_003457575.1 Thermophis baileyi
ATATAAGGCTACCTAGAGATATGCCAGGTGGCCTTATGCTTTGTATGCTTCAGTTATCACAATTGGCTTATCCATTGGTCAAAGAGGCACATTTTTAATAATATTTTGGTTAAAAATTTGAGGATCAGATTATCTTTTGGGGCCTTATCTACAAGTATATACAGGATGTATGGATACTTTACTTCATATATATGTGGATAAACCCTTCCATGGATAAACTGAACCCAATTTTGGGGAAGTATTTTGTCCCCTAAAATTCTTGAGCTATCTACAAACATATATATTAGATGAGAAAGAATACAACACAATGCCACACGGGTATGTATGTATCAGTACTAAAATGCATATAGTGATATTGGAATTTCCTGCATGGTGGTATGGAAAGTTTATGTTTCCTTTTTAATCATCTTTCTGAATTTTGTGCCCTGTGGACCTTCAATATCACTATGCCAAATTCCTAATAATTTAAATTGCTAATTTTAAAACTGTCACACCTCTGGGGATCTGATGTGACTGCAGTCTTGTGTTAGGGGACTTAAACCTCTAAAAATAAATGAAATATAGTAAGGTGTTAATGGCTTAGAGAAGTGTTGATATGTTAAGCAATACTCCAAACAAGAACTATATTATTAGGTTCACTCAAGTACTTTTTCACATAATATGATATAAAAAAGCTTTTTGTGTTGCATAGCATCCTTTATTTTGGTTTAGATATAGCTCCACAGGAACTCTGCAATGCAACCTCAGTAAACTAACCTGTCAGAAATTGCTTAATAAACACATAACCATTTAAAATACAGCAAATTTGTCTGCTAATGAAAAATTAATGGTTTGGAAATATACAGAGTCTAAACCTAGATACTGAATCAAGTTATACGTTTGACAGTTCTTATAAAGATTTTAGCTTTCCTCTAACAATTTTTTCAGGTAGCACAATAAGAAATACTGTATGAGTGTATATTAATGATATGTATTAATGAAATGCCAGAGAGGGCATTTTCTTGCTGGAGTAATTTAAATTAAAGCTTGTTAATTTTTTGCCATATATTCAAATCAATTGTTACAAGTCTTCTTTAAGCAGCCTGGAGAAGTTTTGCCCAAGGCATATCGTTAATTAAATTACAAACAGGAATATATCTCATTATTTTTTCTTATTGAAACTGACAAGAAATATTATTCCTATTTAAAATACCTCAAAATGTAAACATTAATATCCCATATGGTGTTCATAGCTCAAGATTTTTTTCATGTAAAATATATTCTGTTTCAAGAACTCTTTGACTATATGAAGCCGTTTTGTCCATGGTGCCTCCACCATTTACTTCATTGCAAAGCCTTAACTTCATGTAGAAAAATAAAGAATACATGAATAGCATTATAGGATTAGTTGCTGTCAAACTTCCAAAGTAAATTAGACAGAAAACATGACTAGATGAGCTAATTCTACTTTATTGTAAGGATACCTTAACAAGATCTTGCAAATCTGAAAGTACAAACTTCTCACCACCACTTTTGATCCATTAAGGTGGGTCCTTCCTAAGTTTCTTTCTCTGACCATTAAGCCACTGCGGGCTCCTGTCTCTCTTGTCTGATTGTTTCCTAGGCAGCACCTCTTTACCTCCTCCCACAAGGTCATCCACACATTCCATTACAACAGCAGAGTAAAGATCTGCAACTAAATATGTTCATTTGAATGTGACATATTTGGCCAACAATCCTTGATCCCTTTCACTTGGCCAACAATCCTTGATCCCTTTATCCATATTAAGTAACTCAGCAGGAGCAGTCAAATCAACTTAGAAGCAAATGGCAATTTCAAAAGCCCTTTGGTACAGTTTTGATAATATGTCTATAGCTTACAAACACTATTTCCAAAATCAAACTGAGTACGACTTTGAACTTTATGAAATTGAAAATCTATCTAAAGAACAGTGTTTTCTCAATTATTGGCATCTTCAAGATATTAAACACAAGGTGTAGGTCTGACCTAAGACATTTTATTCAGCCTGTATCCTCTATGTAACTGTACTGTGTACTGTAAATCTATGTACTACATGCTCTACATCTATGTGTAAAGCACTGTAAAGCGGTATATAAGTCTAAGTGCTATTGCTATTGCTATGTACAATTATGTAGCAAGCTGAATGGGTGAAGGTGAACAGAATTTGTGGGAGATAAAAAGCAAAATGAAATAATACAGGAAATCTGCATCTCGATGAAGAACAGGCATAATTATTTTGCCCACAGTGAAAGGTGAATCTGTTAATTGGGAGGAAAGGGAAATTGGGTGTTTTAAAATTAAATCAATTCTAAATATTATAAACATCTACTAAAACCTTTTAATTATATTAAAAATCAAATTAAATCATTGTAGCATGTACTAGACAATTTAACTAGAAGCAAATTTCACTCAGTATAATTAGACTGACATAATTTAATGCTTTTTACATATGGTTTTAAATATGCTGTAATTTAATGAAAAGAGCATTAGTCTATTAAGGGGAGAACAATAATAACACTTCTGCTAGAGGAAGTAGTAGAGTGCTGGATTTTCCTAATATAAGAAGGCAGGCATCATTTTTGGCCTCTATGCTTTAAAAAAATAACCAATAGATTGCATTCTATATTATGGTTTTTGTGTTGTTATGTCTCTTTGTACACTGTCCAGAGTCATTTAGTGAGGGAGATGAGCAGTTTCCAAGTATACAAAATAAAGTAAATTAATTTGTCTTAGCTTATAGAATTTTCTGTTCTATAAAGTAAATATGTGATTACAGATTATAAATTGAATGATTTGTTATAATGAATGGCAGAAAAAATGTTAAATATTCATTTGCTAAGAAACATAGAAAGAAAACTGTGTGAAAAGTAATCCTGTTTTCCATTTCTTTGGAAAATAGTATTTCAGAGCCACATTATATATTTTGTTGCATCTTTGTGTTTAGATCTCATCACAAATTGTTCTTTCTTTAAAATCTGTTATAATATTTCATTTCTTGGACTGAGATTATATGTAGAGTTTACTGAAGATTTAACTCATTTCTACATACTTTAGATGAGTGGGTTTATCCACCTGTCTCTTCTTATCGTGCTAAAAGCCATGGTGGAGAAAATAATAAGCTTAAATATATGAGTTTGCAGTTTTTCCCTGCTACTGGCAGTTGACGTTTCCCCAATAAGAGAAAACTCAGTGTAATTAACTAGCAGTAGTAGTAATAGTTGCCAGATTTAGCAACTTTAAAAGTTCATATTGGAGTATATTAACAGGAGAACAGAGTCCAGATCTTGGGAAGTAATTACAAGTAGTCCTCAACTTACAACTACAATTGAGCCCAACATTTGCATTGCTAACCAAGACAGTTATTAAGTGAGTTTTGCCCCATTTTACAATCTTTCTTGCTACAATTGTTATGTGAATCACTGCAGTTGTTAAGTTAGTAACATGGTTGTTAAGTGAATCTGGCTTCCCCGTTGACTTTGCTTGTCAGAAGGTCGCAAAAAGTGATCACATGACCCTAGGGCACTTCAACCATCACAAATACATGCCAGTTGCCAAGTATCCGAATTTTGATCATGTCATCACGGGCACCCTGCAAGAGTCATAAGTAACTTTTTTCAGTGCTGTTATAACTTCAAAGGGTCACTAAATTAATGGTTGAAAGTTGAGGACTTCCTGTATTGCCTAGTCATGTCCACCATATGTTCTGTATCAAGAATATCAAGAAGTATATAATTTGTATTGTTCCTCAGAATTCACCTACTATTCGTGCTTTTTAAAATGGATTAGAAAAGGTCTCCTGTAGAATCTCAAAGGCACCAAAGCACCATCTATAGCCATCGCAGACAGCCTGTAACACTTAGTGCTATAATTATTGCCTGCAGGGAAAGTTTCCGAACTTTCTCTTCAGGAATCCCTGCTACAATAAGGTAGAATTTGAAAGTATAATCTGGGCTTGAATATCCTGATGTGGCCCGGTTGCGAGTAGGCCACGGCCCAGTCGTGGGCCGCGGCCCACAGGTTGGGGACCCCTGACCTACTAGACAAGCAATTGAGTTTCTATTCAATTCCTTTGCTGACTTTATTGCATTTCCCATTCAGTGCAATTGCTGTTGTAAAAGTCTGAAGCTCTCTTGCACAAAGTCACAATTAAACTGGTTCTACTCCAACAGGTTCATTTTTTCCCTTGTTATTTCACTGTTCTAAAGCCTGATGGTGACATAAGTCCAATCTTGGAAACATCTCAGCAAGTTAATGTTGTTCTGGTAGCTAAGTGTGGTAATTTACAGGCTTCTGCTACATGACCCTTGGACACTGGAATCGTCATAAATACATGCCAGTTGTCAAGCATCTAAATTTTGATCATGTTACCATGGGGATGCAATAGTCATAAGTGAAAAACTGGTTGTAAGTCAAAGGCTACCTATATTCAGCTCTGTTTTGCTTCTCCCAGTTGGAATAATGTGATTGGCTCTAAATGAACACACAGTCTAAAAGGACATTGAAAAGTGGAGCAACTTCTGCAGATGGTGAGGGGGACTACAATCCAAGTTCTAAACTGAAGGAGAAAAGAGCACTTTTCAGATACTGTATCTAATGTGTCATTAGACAGAGGGAGGAGCCACTGATTTTTCTGTTGCCCCAAAGGGCATCTGTAGAATCTTTGGTTGAAACAATAGGTAAGAAAATTCAGATTAGGAGAAACTTTTTTACAGAAAGAGCTGCCAGCCAAAATAGTTTGCCTTTACTGAGTGTCTTTAAACAGAGATTAGATGACCATCTGTCCAAAACGTTCCTTCACTAAGCAGGGATTGGTTTAGGTGACTTCTGAGTTTCATTTGAATTCTTTGATTTCATAAGGATATTAAAACTGACAATCAGTTTTGTCCAGGGGTGGGTTGTGGATCCTGTTGCTGCCGGTTCGCTCAGGGTCGCGCCATGCGTGCACGCAGCAATCAAAAAATAGCTGCGCAGAAGCAAAAATTAGCTTCTGCGCATGTGCAGAAGCAAAATCCAAGATGGCGGCGCCCACGGAGACACAGACAGAACCAGCTCCGTGACATCATCACCGAGTTACTAACGGTTCTAAAGAACCGGATAGAACCGGTAAGAACCCACCTCTGGTTTGGTCTATTAGTAAGGCACTGAACTACTGTAGGAGCAGAGAAATACAAGTTCTAATCTAGACCTTTCTTTGTCCAGCTGGGTAAAAGCAATGGAAAGCCATTTCTGAAAATATTGCCAAAAAATCTTGAAGATTTATGTAGTTACCAGGATTCAACACTGACTCAAATGAAAAATATGTCTATGTGCAAAATAATATGTATTTTTATATTATATTACATTATACATTATATTTCTCATTGCCAGTTTCTAGGGAACATAACTGGGAATATTGTTGCATTCATACTGTGCTTGCAGGTTCCCTTTTGGTTCCCATGTGAAAACATTCTGATATTGATAAGTCTTGGTCTGATTATTACTCTCCTTGTATTCTTAAGTCATAGATATGAAATAAAACTAACAAAACTAAATTGGCAGATTCTGCAGTCTTATTTAGCAATGTCACATCAAGTGAGAGACTTCAGCTGAATTTGAGTTTGCAAGAATTTTGAAACAAAGCTTGGGACAGTGTCCAGAATGTGGCCTTCTGTGTTCAAGACATTTATAACTCCTTTCAGCATGAAATATTTTGCAGACATCTACATTAAAAAAAAAATCCTCTGTATTTTGCATGCAAAATGGATATGACCTTTTCCAAGGATTAATTGTTGTTGCAATTTCTATTTTAGAATAAATTGTCAAGCTGTCTGGACCTCGATTCAGCTGTAAATCACAGGCCCTGGACCTTAAACATCTTAATTAAACTGAACTTGGCTTTAGTCTCTTGGATGTTCAAAATAGCCCAGTTAAATAAGAACTTTTCTGCTGATTAGATGAAGCCATGTTAAATAGTTGCTTGCCATCTCATCTCCACCACTTGTTGCTTTTTTCCCCCTGCCTGCCCCACTTTTCATTGGACTTCTCACAGTGCACTTTATGACATTGAATCTGAAGACTTTGGATTGTGACATAGCTGTTATCTTTGCCTTTAAAACCTCTCGCTCTTGATTTATCTTTCACACAAATAACATGTGTTACTGAAATCTGAATTAAATCACGTTTAATTCACATTTATAACATAGCAGAAATCTGTCAAATAATAGATGTGTTATAAGGCAGATACAGTTCTTTTATCTGTAATGTTAATTATCTGGGCAGTTAGTTAGATTCTAGTTTAAGAAATGTGCCAAGCACATTAAACCTCCATCTTGTAATGCATCATTTAAACTGTACTTATTTAAAATTATGCACATTTATGTTCTGAAATACTTACATAAATTGCATTATAACTATAGAATTTAGTATTCTAAGTCCTAAATTCAATGTGCTGGCATATCCTACTTCATGGCTTCACGGATTTTACTGTTCTCATTGCACTGTGTCATAGAATATAATACAATTTGATGTGTTTTTTATATCTTTTTGCAATGAGAAAAACATCTGGCCTTCTTTATGTTAGTGAGTTGTTACCCCAACAGCAAGCTACTAAGGCTAATGTTGAGGAATGCTGGGAATTACTAGATCATCAACTTTTGGAATTCTTGTCACTGTTGTACAACATTCTCATTTCTTCACAATGAAATATATATGGAAAGTATAAAAATAGTTCAAATCACGTTTTGTTTACCATTTTTGATCACATCATCTAGTTGTTGTATACTGATTTATAAGACATTGTAAATTTATGATGTTCACTGTTGGGATTTTACATTAAGAATTTATTCTAAATTATTTTCTAGATTATAGCTTTACGTGAACAAAATGCACACATTCAAAGAAAAATTACATCAGGAGAGGGTCCACCTGATACAGAGCATATCAAAGGAATGGAGCCTGGGCAAAAAATTCATGAAAAGGTATAAATTACATTTTCTCTCTCTCTCTCTTTTTAGAGTCATCAGGGTTTGAAAAGCTAAAATCTCTTTATGTTTATTAAGTTATCAAATAGTATAATTATATATAATAGTATTGCCCAGAGTATCTGGAAGCTTGGTGGCATATACATTTTAGTAGTAGTAGTAGTAGTAGTAGTAGTAGTAGTAGTAGTAGTAGTATTGCTTCAACAAATCTCCTTTATTTTTGAGACAAATGTAACATTTTCCTGTTTTTAACTAAGGAAATGGTAAAGCATATTTATCCTGCATAAAGCTGAAAAACAGATACAACTGGGGGGACCTTTATTGGGAACAGGTTGAGAAATGAGGACACATGCACCAGGCTCCGCATTCAATCCATTTTGTATGGACATTGTGATGTTGCATGCATGTAAGAAACAGAGCTTGTATTATGAGATCCATTTCATTGTTCTGATGAAGCCTGTAGATTTTATGAATGCTTCTGGTTGCAATACATTTTTCAGATAAATTGCAGCATTTGGCCTTTGAGTGAAATATAATGTATTAATGGCATCAAAACTGAATAAGTTTGAAGCTCAGGCTTGGGATTATTTTCCACTGTACTAGGTCCCACAAAAAAAAAACATGCCAAATTCATAGACCAAAGTATCCAAGACACAGTTGCTGTAATCTAGGACTTTTTTCCACTTTACAGAGGTGCCTATTTTATTCCACTGCTGGCAACCTTAGCACCATTGTTATGCTAAATTCAATTTGTCACTCCCTAATTATCCTTCTTAGGAACTAAACCAATTAAAGTGCTTCAAGGGAATTTTTCCAGTTGCTAACTGTATCTCCAACATCAGTTTGGAAATCAAGACTGAACTTTTCAAAATAGAGGGAAAGATTTGGATTAGAATGTTAAATAATTGATTAAAATGAAATTTAACATCCTTAGATTTGATTTGCTTATGCTGGTTTCAATTTATTAATTTCCTCTTGGAGACTAGGCTTCAGATGTGTTTTCTCCAGAAGTACCTGTGGCCCTACAGTTGGAATGTGTTGGAGCAAACAAGAGAAATGAATTGCCAAATGGATTTGTCACTGCTGTTGTTCTAAATCACTTTAATCTGGATAGAAATAATTGTTCCTTGAAAGCAGTTGCTTATTCAGTATAATAATTCTCAGTTGCAGAAAAACTAGTATATTGGCCAAGTACAATGACATATACATGGTGGTTTTATTTGGAACACATATGAAAGTTCTGTATAATGAGAGTTTGCCCTTGAAATTCTGAAGAGGTTGAATCAATAGAAAATAATTTCCTAAACTGTACATTCTGTAAAATTAGGCAGCATTTCTTATTGTTCTGATTTTATGGTCCTCCCATTGTATCTACGATGTATCTGTTTTTTTGTAGTTCAGATCTGAAGATAAATAAAAAGATGATCAAATTTTGTGTCATGACCTGTAAGATTAAAGAATAAAAATGTGTTGCTGTCCTTTAATTGGAACAAAGCAGTCTCCTTAATTCTGAGATAAATTTGCTTTGTAATTTTTAGACTAGATTATCATATACTAATTTATATCATCTTGAAAATATGTGTGCAGGATCTGATCATTATTGGATTTTGTTTGATTTGAATATATAAAATAATGTATATCAAATGCAATCTTTATCTGAAATCTTTATTAGCATGTCTCATATTGGAAGGCAACATTTTTTAAAAAAAATTCTCATTTGTGTAAGTATGTCAGGCTTTTTGCAGTTAACTGCACAGTCCTTACAATGCTAGCAAACCATAAAACTATCAGGAGTCTGACACTATTAGGACTTTGGGTTAGAATTCCATTTTTATTTTTGCTACAAGGATGTTATTTCTAAAATTCTACTTGTAATAAAATTTGCATTCCATAGATCCGTGGAGAGTTTATAATGTGATTCGATAACTAGGGGATAACATTTTAAAAAAAAGTTTCCTTACATAAAATAATTTCTTAAAGGAGACAACAGGCAAAAAAAGGAGAATGCTAACCAGAATCCTGCATTTTCATGTGTCATTTTCAATAAACAGAGATCCCAGTCAGGATCTGAAGACTGGATTGCTTCAGTCATTTTTCTGCTTCGTTTTGTTGCATACTTAGATGAGGCTGCTTAAATGGCTCAAGTAGGAACTGTAGTTCAGCAATGCAGACAGTGCTTGACTTATGAGTGATGTCTTAGCGACTATTCAAATTTATGGCAGACAACCCAGTTCCAAAGATCCAGTGGCCACCTCCCCACCCTCAGTCCTATGACTGCATGTTGGGCACAAAAGGAGCCTGCATTTATGACCATTTGCAGCATCCCACAATCATATGACTGCATTTTTTAATAGTTTTGCCAAAAACTGGCACTTATTTCCAGTTTTCAGCAAAACTGGCTTATAGGAAACCATTGGTTCACTTAACAATTATAAAATTCACTTAAAGAATGCTCAAAACAGGATGTAAAATTGGGTCAGTCACACTGGTGATATATTTTACAGTTGTCTTGATTTGCAACCGTGATGGACAGGCTCCATTATGATTATGAGGACCACCTATATTCAGCACCATTAGTTCCCCTCCACAAGATTAAGTTCTGCAAACTGAATCTTTAACACAAAATAGTAACGAAGAATAAGCTAGAGATCCACAAGTAAACAAATATACTAACTAAGAATAAATTAAGAGTTTCATCAGTAAATGGATGTGGTTTGACTCAACTGGACATGTCTTAGCTAATCAAGTTTCTATAAAGGGTTAGTTCAGCATTTGTTGCTATAGCTAGAGAATCTTTTAAACACAAACAAACCTGCCATATCTTTGTAAATGTGTTTGTAGAAAATTTAGTATAGAATGTTAAATGATATGCTGACAATTGCTAGTATCTTGATGAGGCAATGTATTGTTTTATATGGCTATTCACAATAAACCTGATTTTCACCTAATAAACTGCATAGTTATCTTTGTGAGAATGCCAATATATTAAAGCAAGAAAATACTAGGCAGATTTTTTTTAGTTTAATAAAACTAGTAGCAGTTAATCAGATTATAGTCTTTTAAATGATTAATTAGCTAAGCACAACTTTCCAAATATTGTTCCTGCCTGAAATATGCCTTCAGAAAATGTTCTGTTGTCCTTGCAGCAGGAACATACTGATTTCAATGCACAAGCAAGAAATAGAACAGATAACAGAATAAAAGAGTTGGAAGGGACCTTGGAGGCCTTCTAGTCCAACCCACTGCTCAAGCAAGATACCCTATACCATTTCAAACAAACGCTTATCCAATCTCTTCTTTAAAACCTCCAGTATTGGAGTTTCTGGTTCAAGCAGAACACAAGCTTCAAATCATAGAACACTTGTGCATTTCTGACTCATACAAAACACAATTAGGCATATGCTAATAATGTCACATTCTCTAGAGAATATACGTTTCCCAGAACACATTGCTGAGATTCTATGAATTTTTTGTATGTCAGGAAGTTCAAGTGTGATTCATTGACTCTGTGGAAATCAGCAGGAGGCAAATTGTTGAGGTAGCTTTTATGATTTGAATAAAACTGCTAATGTTAGTCATTTATAAATATCAAGGATTAATTGCTTTTTTTGAGCCAAAAAAATAACTCTATGAGTCAATAAGCACATACAGAAGTTGACCAAAATGAGATCCCGCTAGCACAAAGTATTATAATCTTAACATCAGATAAATATTTATATAGAAATGACAGTGGCACCTATTATCTCTTCTGAAGGTTGAAATCCTTTCCCATAAAGCTATTGTTATACTTTCTAAATATATTTATCTCCTATTAAAGCTCAAAGGAGTAGAAATACTTAGAATCTTTGAAGCAATCTATATATTTTATAAATAAAGTAGAATTATTCATTCAAGCAATTACTTATGAAAATAAGCTGAATGATATATAAACTAGGAATCAATTCCAAGGCTTTAAACTTAAAGGTAACATTTTAGTATCACCTATCAGTATTTCATAATAATATTCCTATTGTATTAACATTAAATATGTGTTATTTTGCAGTTCCAATGCTTCCATGTTTGAGCACATGAATTTCATGCTAAAAATTGGCTATAATAATAATGTTTATTTGGCATAGTTTGTTTTATCATTTTTTTTCAAGGTAAAACATTTTAAAAAATAATAATTCAGCTTACCACATATATACATTACAAAATATTTGAAGAATAAATCAAATGAAAAACAAAACCAAGAGGAAGAAACACAGCATACACATACAACCATTGTAATAAATCTAGCATTATTTAACCAATTAAATGATAACAGAAAATATTTATATATTCAATTTGTGGAAGAAGGAGACATGAAAAGAATATAAACTTCTACAAAAACAACTTTGAAAAGAATTATAAAATTCTTCCAAATGAGTGGCTGATTTTACAGGTTAAATATAGTTCAATGTTCTTAGAGTACTTCTACGTAGGTACCTAGTCTTTTGTAAGTATATTTCAGAGAGCATAACCAATGCAGAGTTCAGAATTAGTAAGAAAATATAATCTACATATCTGTGTAGTTCTGGTCCTTCTGATCCTTCTTGCTCTGGTTCTTAAGTGTATTGCTATCAGTGTTTGATATGTTTGTGGGGTTTTTTGAACAGCGTCTATCAAATGGCTCTATAGACTCAAATGATGAAACTGCTCAGTTGGTAGAACTGCAAGAACTTCTCGAAAAGCAAAATTATGAAATGGCACAGATGAAGGATCGCTTGGCTGCCCTGTCTTCCAGAGTTGGAGAGGTGGAGCAAGATGCAGAGACTGCTAGGAAGGACCTCATTAAAACTGAAGAACTGAACAGCAAATATCAGAGAGATATTAGAGAGGTAAATCTCTTTTGGATGTTCATCCTGTCATCTGTTCAGGTTTGAGAATAATTTTATTTAGGGAAATGGAGTTCTTCCACAGCCAATTGGTGAAAAATAAATTTGCATTTAACAGTTTAAGATGTTTAATTGTAGGTGAATATTCTGATAGCACTTGTATTTTTGCATCCATGTGTGGCAGTTTAAGCACTATTTTGCTATGACTTACCATGGGAAATAATGAGCTTGTTCTATGAAACATCAGAGGAGGGGAGGGGGGGAGAGATAGATATGTGGGTTTGACACAAAATTAATCAACTTGTGATACACTGTAAGAAACATAATTTGCAGTGCAGGATTAGTCAAGAAGGGTAGGTTAATCATCAAAAATAGTACTAGCCACTATAAAATTGTTTTCAATATATTGTTTCTGTGACATCTGTTGGCAAAACTAAATGAAAGTTTACAAATTCTCCTGCTAACTGCTCACTCCAAAATGATAACATGTTGAACAGAACTTTATTTTGTCCTAATTTTGCTAATTTACATCATCACGGTGCTCTTTCTTTTTCTATTAAAAATAACATGATTATTTGCATTTAAAATATCTCTTTAATTTTCATGATTTTCACACTGTGAAGAATTACAATAGGATAGAATGTTGAAGAAAAAGCGGGAAACATTCCAAATGTTTATAAAATATAATTGTAGAATATTTATAAAGCATGTTTATAAAAATACAAATTATCCAGAAAAGTAAACTGAATAGATGATTTGAAGAGTTATTTTGCATTCTAAAATATGTCCACATTTGTCAGGAAACAACCTTATTATCATAAGATAATATGAATTGTCCTCATATCCAAATCTTGGTTTTGAACTATGGAAAATAGGAAAATAGGTTAGAAAAAAAAACTAAATTATCCTTACTAAAGTCCATGGTTTTTTTTGTAAACTCAGTTTTACAGGCACATTCACCACCAGCTGTTTAGCCCTTTCTTATCTAAATTTCCAGGGCACCCTATTTTTATTTGCATTTTCTGTTAGATAACTAGGATAAATCTATCTCTCTGTATTTTATTGTTCAATTACCAAATAAAATTGGTCTAATAATATTTTATTATTCTAATTTTGTTACATTATGTAACAGCTTCGCCTACAAATGGTGCCAGTAGTCACTGATTTAGCGGTTAACCTTGCTTTATTTGTTTTACTGAATGTATTTTTGTTGGTCAATGACCAGATAAAGTTTCTGTCTGTCAAAATTATCAATTGTATTTCTTTTTTTTTTCCTTTAACTTTGTTATATTGGAAGGATGTATCTGTGCATGTTTACTAATTTTTTGGTCACAATACATGTAATAAATGATATAGAGGCAAAAAAGTATAAGACAGAACTAGTCATTTGACAACATTTTTGTAAATAAAGTCCGTTTATAATGAACGGATGCAGTAGTAGACAGACAAGCAATATCAGATTCGGATATTCCTTGTCTGCAATATCCAATATTTGGATCTGCATCAGGATCTTGGAATTTTTCTTAGAATCTGCACTTAAATAATTTGTCCATTAGGTTTAATGCTGAACCTTCTTTTCAGTTTGTCTATTTCTAGGTGAGTAAATTTCATTGCAAACTTTTCCCACAGTGTTGAATAGGACATCTATTGCTAGCCACTCCAATGTTGTATTTTGACCTGCTGCTTATTCTTTCAAGGCTATGGCCCAGAAAGAAGATATGGAAGAAAGAATAACTACCCTGGAGAAACGTTACCTAAGTGCCCAGAGGGAATCTACTTCCATACATGACATGAATGACAAACTGGAAAATGAACTTGCAAACAAGGAAGCCATCCTGCGTCAGGTTCTGTATTGGGATTGCTGCTACAGCTCAAATGAATTGTAGGAGAAACTATTCAGATAAGCTCCTTCCTCCCCTATTTATTGATTACATTTGTTTTAAATTATGACACACTTATTTAGATTCATTGATTTCTATAGATTAAAGTCAGGAATGAATTTGGATTTTCATACAATCAAGTTGAGAGGCTAACATAAATCATGTGTAGGATTAGACCTTTTTTAAAAAAATAACTTGCTATCATGAGAAGGTATTGTTTTGGAACTTGTTGGGTTGTAAGACCAGGTATCTCCAAGTTAGGATGGCAAACCTTTAAGAATATCTTAAGGTAAGACAGAAGGCAAACCAAATGAAAAGGGTGGCAGATACATAGCAGCAAATGTAGGCACACATTAACTGTACAGGTAGTTAGGGCTGACAGTATTCTACATCATTATTTTATGCTAATGGCTTAATGGTAAGATACAAAACAGTCCAATTTTGATTTAACTAAATTAAATCATAGTAAACACAATTAAACACAAAAAAATGTTCACCTTTTCAATGAGACTAGTAAAAGCTATGGCAAAGGGACTGCACTCTGCACAAAAAGGAAGAAAAAAATACGGCAGGATATTCTCCTCTTGGTATATGAAAGAGGTAAACTAAGCTATTAATTGCACTTCCTGCTACACTTTATGAACTTTATAATCTGTAAATGGCATTCAATCATGTGAACGTTTATTTAGTTTATTTTTATATAATTATTTACCTTGCTTTACCAATTACAGTTTAGGAACAAGAAAATACTTGTTCTTAAGCAGCTGGCAAAGAATACTAGCTGAGATATAGAACTGAAGCCCATACAAGAATAGAATTTAAAGTTTCCAAAACAATGATAATGTAGGAAATTATGGTGTGTGTATATGTGGTGGCTCAGTGGCTAAGATGCTGAGCTTGTTGATCAGAAGGTCGGCAGTTCAGCGGTTCGAATCCCTAGCGCCGCGTAACAGAGTGAGCTCCCATTACTTGTCCCAGCTTCTGCCAACCTAGCAGTTTGAATGCACGTAAAAAATGCAAGTAGAAAAATAGGGACCACTTTGGTAGGAAGGTAACAGTGCTCCGTGCGCCTTTGGCGTTTAGTCATGCCGGCCACATGACCATGGTGATGTCTTCGGACAGCGCTGGCTCTTCGGCTTAGAAATGGAGATGAGCACCACCCCTAGAGCCGGAAATGACTAGCATGCATGTGCGGGGGAACCTTTACCTTATATGTGGAGAGAGAGAGAAGAAAAAAACAGTACATGTGTTGTATAACATATTAAAATTCAGTGTGAGATTTTTATTATGCTAATTTGGAATTTTCTTGTACAGTAGATCCATAGGTGCTATTTATAATTTCTTCCATTTTCCTATCGTACTACTAGCATACTTTAGAGAGAGGTGTAATATTTGGTTGATGTAGGTGGGATACATAGAATGGCAATGAAAGCTGGGTTAATTTACTAAATTTTCCCACCAAGACATGCCTCTTTTTATTATTATTTTTCCTTTAATATTTGAACAATATACTAATTGGAAATAACACAGAAAACATTTTCAGTTTCATTGGGGGCATTTCTGAGAATCAGATTATTATAAAGCATAGACATTGTTTTAGATTTATTTCCTTTAATTCCTAAATTGACCGGGAAGAAAACTGCAGCATTCTGACTTTTCACCTTTATTTTAGAGGCATATGATGGGAAAGGATCAGCAGTTTGCACCAGTATATGCATGTACTATTTGCAGAAGCAGGAGATTTACTTAACCTATTAACAATTTAATTAGACAATGAACCATGTTGGTTTGGGAAAATTTTAATCTCAAGTTGTTTCTATGAATCTGTATTTTTTCCTCTTATCCTTCTCTCCATTGCCCAGTTCCTAATCTAACCTTTAATCTTACAATTTCTGGATTTCAGATGGAGGAAAAAAACAGGCAGCTGCAAGAACGTCTCGAGCTAGCTGAACAAAAGCTGCAACAAACAATGAGAAAAGCTGAGACTTTGCCAGAAGTGGAGGCAGAATTGGCCCAGAGAATTGCAGCACTGACTAAGGTAATGTAAGTTTAAGAATAGGTTAGTATCTGAAAATTGACTTCTTTTAACATTGATTTTTCATCCCTTTCTCCTCCAGCACCGTCAGCAGCAATAAAAGACTTTTGGAGTGGACAAGATGATTCTACTTAATGGCACCGTAAATAAATATTAATTAGACAAAATTACTTGCTTTAGTTTAATTTAATTTAATGGCAGAGGTATTGCTTTGTGTTTCTTTTATGGCTTGATATATTTCTGCCAATATACCAGAGGAGTTTATTTTATAATACATTGTATTATAAAAGAATTATGATTAACCCAGTTCAGCTAAACATCATGAAATTTATTTGTCATTGAATTTTCTTCATGATTTTCTACATCACATTGATTCAGCAAAACACAGAGATCACTTTCATTAAAATAAATTTCAAGGTTCATTTTTTTTTTCTTGGCCATACATAAAGGATTCTGTGTTGCATGAGAGCATTAAGAGCTTGGATAGGACAAGTGCCTGATAAACTATTCCAGTAATATGCAGTCCACATCTCTGGAATTTGCATATCCGCTCCATGGTAAAATATGCAAGTTGCCAACTTAGTTGTTATGAAAGAACAACTTATAAAAAGTAAAGGCACACTACACTTGTAAATCCTTTGCAGTTCCTCTTTATTAGCTTTCAGACCACAGTATTTTGCTTTGTACTGTGGAATTTCCTTTACATATCTTATTGTGCCACAATCTCCAGTTTGTCTTCTAAATACCTCCTCAATAAAGTTGGAGAGAAATGGTATATTTGATATTGATAAGTCTATAAAAACATATATGAATGATATTCAGTAGAAAGAACACCCTTTTCAATTAAAATGTTATATTAAAAACTCAGAACAATATCAAATGGTACAAAAATGATTTCTTGTTTCCCTGCTTCCATTTCAAAATATTAATGGATTGTTCCTATTTGGTATCTATTCAAATATGTTTCAGTTGCTCATGCAACCATTTAATGAAACAATATTTTCCTGCTGTGTTAGGGTTTCTGGTAATACACAAGAAAATCATCTAATCTGCAATGTGATGTGTTGAAAAGGAAACGTCAATGCACATGAATGGTTCTACATTATTTTCTACAAAGAGAGTAGATGAATGAATGTTTTTGTATATCTTATATATCTTCTAACTGAACAAATGAAGACAAATGCATATATTAATGCTCTATAAAGCAACATTTATTATTTCAATTTAGAGTTCTCTAATTTAGAATTCTCTACTATGCAGTCAGGTGGAAATAAGTATAAGTTTTATTTTTCAATATATAGTCTACCAAACTGGTTCAGCCTTATCTATCTTCTCTACTGTCTCTATGTTGATGAGGAAGGGTAATATTAATATTTGCGGTGATATTACTTATAAGCTATTTTTGCTGCACTATAAACATACTAGCTGTTCCCAATCTTTTCAGGTCTGTTGTTCAATAAATATTTATGGTTTATATATTTCATTTAGATTTTGTTGTGTAAATTAGATTTGTGTGTAGTTTAAATGACTTTAATTGAAGGAGGTAGGTGGAAGCTACTATTTCAACCAGCCAACTCAGTCTATGTTCTTTCTTGATATAGAGATTTCAACTCTCAAAACTTCCTAGCCAGTTGGAACAACTAAAAGGTGTCTAAGTTAAAGGGTCCCAAATTAGATAATTACATTATACATGATATAGCTAAAACTAGTTCAAAATATATATTTAGTAGTTGACCCTTCTACTAAGCAAAGTATCAGAAACCCCAAGCAAAAACACAGCAGGGATCTTCTTTGAACTGTGAGGAGTGGTAGGCAATAGTTCTTACAAATCCAGCTCAGGTACCGCCTTTAATCTTCCATAATATAACACTTAGTTGGCAGTTTGCTCAGAGATCCAGTAGGAGGAAGGTATGTTGGATATATTCGTCACCTTGAGTTATTTTTGAAAATAATAATGGCAGAATAGAAATAAATAATGTTGAAGTGCAACATTATGACTCTTGGAGGGGAGAAGGGTAAAAGTTAAGACTGATAATTTGATGTCTTTGGGGAAGGATTTTCAGGATGAGAATGGGAACAGTTTAGTTTTCCAGATGCCTTCTATTCATATCTTAACTCCTTCCAAATCCATTAAGGTGGAGTAGACTGAATTGATCGATATCAGAGCATATGATTCTGGGGTATATTGTTGACTCATAAGGAAAATAACTGAGTCTGATGAGAGTAATGGGAGACAGAAGTATATAACGCTTTCATGCATAGTTAATCTGTATACAGAAAAGTTTTTTACCGTTTCATAATAATAGAATTTTAGTTTATCCACTGAAATAAAATGCAGGAAGAATTGTGGTCTGATAGTACAAAGTATTTTTTCACACAGCACATAAAATTGAGGAATTTGCTGTCAGGAGATGTAATAATGGCAGCCAGTTAAAGTACAGTAGCTATCAAAGGGTTCTGAATGTGTCATGGAAGTTTAAACTATCCATGCCAAATAATATTGATATTTACTATCTCCTGAATCATGGAGGAACATGCTTTGCTGAGAAGTAACAGGAAAAGGAGTTAATGTGCCTTGTGGACTTCTCACATATTTTAGTGGGCTACTGTGTGATACATAATGCTAGACTAGAATGTTCTTTGGCATGATTCAGCTGGACTCTTTTTGTATTTCTGTCTTATAATAGTTTTTTGTGGATCTAAAAGTGTGTAATGCAGTTATTGTCTTTGGGAACTGCTGAGGTTTTTTTCTAGGTATTCTAATTACCTCCTCCGGGATATTGGAAGAAAAGGAAAACCTGTAAAATCTTTTTTTTCTGACAGAACAGTGGAGTCATCTGTTTGCCCAGATCATACAGCTTGATTCTAAGATTATTAGGTATTTAGAAAGTTTGACCTCTGAGATGTTTCCTGTTCTTTGTAAATAATATTTTCTTTATGGTTTCAAAGTTGAGAGTTTAGCTTTGTTTCAGATAAGGCCTCTATGTGGTAATTTTATCAATTTGATCCTTTTTGTAGTCAACAGAAGGGACTATCAGTGAAGGGTATGAGAACATCCTCCTTATGTTCATGGGATTTTTGGTAATAAAAATGTTTCCCTTTAAATAAAATAGCCATTTTTTGAAACATAGATTGAAGCAATAAATCAGTTTTATGCTTTGCAATGACTATTCAAGATGTTTTGATTTATTTCATAATCAGTACCCTGAAATAATCATTAGTGTCTTCTCTTAATTTTGTGTCATCAGATTCAAATGCTTCTCACTGGTCATCTCTGATATCTGCCAGAAGCTCAATACAATTTTCTGATTTTAGGACCTGGCATGGATAGTAAAAACAGCACTGGCCCTTGTACACAGCTGCATTTAGCTGGATAATCACAAATTGTTTTCAAACAATGTACATGTTTTTACAAAAGTGAAAAGGGCTGACTCAAAAGTGCAAATCTAATATTATAAATTTAGGCCACAATCATGTGTTCATCTACTTAGAAATAAACCTGATTTAATTTAATGTGAGATATATTTTATAAAATTCAATTAAAATCGCATTGTTTGGTAAGGTAAAGACAAAACTCACAATACATTTTAGAGTTTTACTGAGTGTTTATAGTCAGCATAGAGTTTACGATAATATATTTCCCCAGATTGTAGTTTAGTGCACCACAACAAAATGCTGTAGCATATTCAGTCATGGTCTGTGCCCTTGGTAAAGCAATTAGACATTTGCTTTATATTCACTCCTATTCAGTACTTTTCATTGTAAGAGGACTTTGTTCTTTTACCTAGAAATTCAGTATCATTTAGTTATTTGCTTTTATACCTCAAAGGGAATCTACGTGACATTGTTCTAAAAATGTTTAATCCATTTATTTAATACAATCTGTAACACTGTATACCCTGTTTTCATTATGATTGTAGGATAACCTTCAAAAACACATTCTGGCACTGACTTTTCACGCTCTAATTATGAGTTTACCCAAATTCCAATCAGACCTGGTATTTCTCATAGTTACTTTGAGTACCCCTCTATGGAGGAAGAATAATTCTCATCAGCCAGCCATCACTAACCTGGAATTTCCATACTTAGGTTGTTGGCTTTTTTAGCATTCCATTGTTTTCACTCCATCTGCATCAACTGCCTCATATCACCCTATTGTAAGTGTGGTTTATTCTACATAAAGTTTTGTCAGTTAAAATATTAAATTTGCAATCACACTTTTCTTTTAAGCATTCTGTGCTGTATTCTGTTCAGTGTGGTGTCTTTAGTTCTGATTTTTCAATTTTGTCCCTCTCCTTTTCCTTGACGTTAGTCTGATCCAACCTCTTCTACCTCATCTGATGATTATCAATATGTTATGGAAGCTAAACTACAAGAAATGATCTCCATACGTAGGAAGGTAGTCCTACAGGACTTTACTTTCTATTGCTAAATAGAATCCATCTGATTTTGTTTTTATATTTTTAAGAACTCTTTTAATTTCTGTATTTATTTTATTGATAATCAACCATTGTGCAGTTCAATGCTTAAAGAGCTTACAATTTTATGATGGCAGGTTTGTGTTCAAACCATGCACAGTCTGCATGTTACATTTGGCTGATTTCATTGCTCATGAATAACTCCAATGTTTTGCTGGATGCTTGGATGTAACAGGCCTTTGTAGCTGACACATTTCAAGCGATGCTGTTCAGCTGCCTGTTTAAATAAAATTAAGTTTTGCAGTTAGTAGTAGCTTGCTTTATATTTCCTTTTTTGAAAATGACCACTTTGATTTAAAAAGCTATTTAATATTTCACACCAAATTATATTATTTTTATAGGCAGAAGAAAGGCATGGCAATATTGAAGAACGCATGCGGCACCTAGAGGCTCAGTTGGAAGAGAAGAATCAAGAACTTCAAAGGGTATACATGCTTAGATTATAGTTTGAGTTCAACTGTTTATTCCATGTCACATAAGCCTGTAAAATTATAATAGCAGTCATTGTCATTGTTATTTTTCATGAACTTATAGTTTGGTGCAGTACAATATCAGGATATCGATGGAATAACATACTACAGTCCAGTTTAAAATCATAATAAAACTATAAAACTCCACTGTGGGTATCAGCAGAAGTTTCTGTTTTTGTCCCAATGACAAAAGCAGTTGACTCAGTTAAATGTTTCACACAGTTTCCAATTGAAACAGTCTATGTGAACTACTGACCGTAAAAAGAAATTGAAAGGAAGATAGTCTCTTGAGAATGTTAGATAGGAATGGGAAGCAATATTGGATGATAACTGGAATACACAGAAGAAATAATTAACTTTTTAAACAAAGAACAAAGGTAGGTTTATTTTGAAGAAAATAAGATCGGTTGGCTCATTTAGCCAGCCACAATTATATGGAGTTTTGTAGAGGGGATAGAAGATGCTTCAAGATGCCCCTATTTAAAATATCACTATTGTTGTTTATCACAGGGGTAATTCTTATGAAAGCCTGTAGGTTACCAGCTATATGCACTAGCCCCAAATTGTAGATTCTTTTATTTATTCATCAAATTTGTACAGTATGCCACCCATCTCATGCAAAAGTGTTTCTGAGCAGCATACAACAAATCTATAAAACAGTTAATATATAAAACAATTATTATTAAAACAATATAAAACAATTTAAATGCAATAGATTGAAGTATATAAATACACAGAACTAATAATAGCTTAATAAATTGTCATTAGTCATTTGTTACCTAAAATTTTACTGTATTTTCATGAGAAGTGAACATGAAAAAGTGAGTTCCAAAGATACTTTTCAAAAAGCAACTGGACTTTCTTTGCTTTTTCTTTGAAAACATTTAGCTTCGCTTCTGAGAAACTTCTTCAGTTCAAGTGCAACATATGATTATTTGTGGCACTTCTAAATATTTGATTTAAAATTACAGTGACCTTTTGAATATGACTAACAAATGAAGACCACATATCTCTATTAGAAGAAAAAAATCAGAATGATTACTCCTTACTTCTATATTTGAATCTATGACTAAATGTTTCAACTAATAAATTTGTTTGTTTCTCTGTGCAGCTGCTCAATTTTATTCTCTCTTTGAAATAAATTTGTTTTTCTACATGCCATTTGATCGTGGTATTAATATTACGACTTCAGATCAAACAAACCAGTGTGAATCTTTGACCAGTATTTTGAATTTAATTAATGTTGAACCTGCTTGCTTTATTTCCTTTGAACTTTATTGAAAGGCAAGACAAAGAGAAAAAATGAATGAAGAGCACAACAAAAGATTGTCTGATACTGTGGACAGACTTTTGACAGAATCTAATGAACGTTTGCAACTACATTTGAAAGAGAGAATGGCAGCATTGGAAGAGAAGGTAAACAAGCAAATAATGTGCACACTTCTTGCTTCATTTAGGTATATATTCATAGTTATCCTGTGGAATGAAAGCATTAAAAAATCTGAGGCACAATCCATGGCCTCAATAAGAAATTCTTTTTGTTGTGTTTCTGCAGTTCCTATTGACTTTCTTCCTCCTTCAACTTCTCATAATGGCACATGGGATCACCACCAGAATTTAAAAAAATTACAGCATGGTACTAGTGGGTCCTTGCCCATTTCTACTGTCTCTCGTTGTCACTACTTTCACTTCCATAAACCTTTGGGTAGAGTCCCAGCCTTGTGGTACAGTCATAGCAGTTTGCCATCACTACAAACACTTAGTACTTATCTGAGATATGCTTATCCATTGTACAGTGCTTATTAGAATGTGAAACTATCATTTGTCTACATTCTGTAGTGTTAGTGGACAGGGTCAATGGATGGCATTCCCCAGACATGGATGGCTGGGAAATTCTGGAAGTCCACACATCTTAAAGTTGCCGAAGTGGAGAATCACTGTGCTAATGGAATCAGGAAGTTCAGTGATTCCTGCTTTTTATTCAGTATTCTCACCCTTTTGCAAATGTCCCCTCATACAGGCTCTGAATGAATGTAACCGGCAATGCCTGCAGCTCACAAATGAAAACAGTGTCTTAATTTTACATTATTAATCATATGATGATATCAATTTTATATTTGTATTAGTGGTAATATCTTTTAACATATTCAGTCTTGGATTAAATTAATGAAAGATTTTTAACAATATACCTATCTGTTAGAGAAAAAAATAATTTAAATATTATTGATATGTGTTTGATTTATTTGTTAACCTTGATTGGGTAATAATTATTTCACTAGACCTTATTTTAGCTTTTATTTCTATCTCTTAGAATGTTTTAATACAAGAATCAGAAAACTTCAGAAAGAATTTGGAAGAATCTTTACATGATAAGGTACCCTAGATTAATTACAGCCTTTATTAATAATGTTTTTTAAAAAATACAGTCATAAGAATTAATTCAAGATTGCAATTATATGCATATATTTGAGAGTAAGACCGTTGTCTTTATGCAAATATTCTACACTGATAGATTGATTCAACATCTGTCCAGATAAAATTAATGATAACATTATAATGTTATTAGTTAATGTGCTCATCTAAACAAAATAAAGTATTGTCTTTTCTTCTATTGATGCTTATCTGTACCATTTAAACTGTTCTTTTCAAGACAGGTTTCTTTTTCTGATAAAAGTTTAGATTAGATTTCTTTATTCAAGAAACTTTGGTTTGTACAAAACAGCCACCAACATTCCTAGTTTTGGTGATTATCTTTCCTCTTTTGTATAAAATCCCTTAGGTTTCAGGAGCAGAGTTTTTGAGGGTGAAGAGTTTGGAATAGAAGTATGATTAGAGTTTCTATCCATCCACATGAAAAGTACAAAACTGCTATGCATGTGTATCAGGGCTGGGTTCTAACTTACCTCGCTGCTGGTTCGCTTTCTCCCGCACCGCATGGCGCAGTCCCAAAAAATAAATAAAAAATTAAAGAAAACACGCCAAAAACAAGATGGTGACGCATGCGCAGTGCTGGAAACTCGGCTTCTGCACATGCGCAGAAGAAAAAAAATTAAAAAAAATTCAAAAAAAAACTTTTAAAAAAAATTAAAAAAAAAAAGATAGCGGCGCCCACAGACCGGCACCGACCGAACCAGATTGGTGACGTCATCGTGACATCAGCGGGTCGCTACCGGTTCGGGAGAACCGGTCCGAACCGGGAGGAACCCACCTCTGATGTGTATGGTTAACAAATATATTTCTACTATTTATTCCTTTGCTGTATCACTAAGCTACATTTGCTCTAACATGGTCAAGGATTTTGTGGCAATATATATTTTATTCCCCAGAACTGCTCCTTATGATGTTGAATGGGCCCAAAGGGAGTGATTGGCCCAAGGTGACATAGTAGACTTCTTAGTTCAATTTGAATTTAACTAGGGCCCTGTGCAGTTCTAGCATAACATGTTGACCACCTGCTGTATCGATTCGTTTTGTTTACAATGCATTTTGAAAGTAACACAGGTGGAGAATACTCTAAACCAGTTAAATCTGTAGATCTGTAGGCATGTTTTATCAGATGGTTTTAATGGTTCTTGCACACGTATACTTTACTAACAAATATCCAACTATAAAGATTTAATCTAATTCACCCTTCTGACCTCTGCCTCACATAATTCCCAAGGTAATATGCTAGATAGTGATTGTGGGAGTTAACAATATATCTGCAAGGTATTACAGTAGGGAACTAGTTTAATCATTGCCACCTTCTGGGATGTTTACAGCTTCTCATGAAGATTAGTGTACTGCTGTGAGATTCCCTGTGGTCTTCCATCCTAAATACTAACAAGACTTGAGTATGCTTAGCTTCCAAGCCCAGGAAAGGTCATCCAGGTGTCATACTGGAGGAAAGCTAGAGAACTCATGTAGAGTTTTCTAGCATATGGTTCAACTATTCAGAAAGATGATATTATACGACAATAAAATTTGATGAATAATTTTGAACTATCATGTATCTATATTAATCAATTATTATTTGTTTCAATTTTCAGGAAAGATTAGCAGAAGAGATAGACAAGCTGAGAGTTGAACTTGACCAGTTGAAAATACGAGCAGGTTCTTTAATTGAGCCCACATTGTCAAGGTAGCACAAGAAAACAATGACATTTTCTTTAATAACATTATTTTGAAGTTTCAGTCATCATATATTTAAAACACTTGTCAGATACGCCTCCGTTCAAAATACAGGAAAGAAAGACCCCAACTCCATGATGTTAGAGAAAGGTACTTTTACTGCATGAGAACTGATAGCAACAGTTGAAAGCAAGATCTGAGGCAAAAGGCGCGTAAAATACATATAGAAAGTAATCCCAAATCCCTCCCCTCAAAGACCCGGGCTGGCCATCCAATCCCAAAGCCCCCAGATGTCAGGTGGGCACATCTTCAGGTGGAATCATCGCATCTGGCTTGCAGAAACTGTTGACCTTGAGTGGGCTATAAACATGTCCATGTAGCCGCACAGTAATGATGAGAATTTTCCTCCCTAACCCTCTCAAACACATAAGGAGACATCTCCAGCACTACTTCCCCCCTCCTCCCAAATACCTAAACCTCCCCCCCCCCCCCATTACTATGGCAGATGAAGCAAGCAGGCAGTGTGGAGGCTGACAACACTCTTCATCATCCATAATAGTGATTTCTGTTTCTGGGATTGTGAAAGTTGAAATTTGCTGTCACCAGATATGATAAAGGCACTAATTTAAATGGCATTAAAAGAAAGACTACTTCTCTGTAGGTAGGGAATAGAAATATCATGACTACCGGTATTATTTAGTTAGTCATTATCTCCAAACTCGGTAGCAGATGTCTTAAATATCAGCAGGTTGGAGGCCACAGTAGAACAGAACTGTGGCTGTTTATATGCTTATGACACAAAAGTATTCATTCAAACAATCAAATTTATATGGCTGCCCCTATCACCATATAGTTTAACAGCTGTGGAAATAAAGAACTATCAACTAAATCAATAATAAAAATGAATCATGAGATTATATAATCATAAATTGGAAGGAAACTAAGATTATTATTTACCTTATTGTTTCTGGATTTATTTTTGGTGATTTGATTTTATTTTTCAGTTCTTGGAACATTTTAATAGGAAATGAATTAGATAATAAACGAATTTTGCTTATTAATTACATATGTATTCCTATTTTTTCATGGAATTCAAATATAAATGACATAGATCAGTAAAATCATTTCTGGTCTATTCATTTTCTGATGGATTGTTTCATAAACTATTAAATTTTATACTAATTTTTTAGTTTACAACTTCATTAAGTACATTCTTTTGATATTTTACCATTAAATATAAATTTCTAAAATTGATTTCTTTTTAAATGTGTATTTCTGAACATATATTGTTCTGGAATAATTTTTTTAATTGCAGTGCAAAATTCATTGGTGTTGGGTTGCTTGGGTCTTGTTGATTAAACTGTGTCATCTATTGGAGCTAAGTAAATGAGCCTTCTCTGTCACTGCATCCATCATTTGAAATCTGTATGGCTGCCACCTTGTTAGAGTTGGGCCGCCTAGATATTTGACAAAGAAACAAATAAGTCTGGATATTAATCTTGGAAGTAAGAAAGAAACATTTTTAGTTTATGTTGGTATGACCTAAGTATAATCATGGCTTCTCTTTTAAGTCTCTCTCTCCCCCTCCCTCCCTCTCCCTCCCCCTTCCCCCCTCTCTCTGGACTCAAGTTGCTGGTGAATTGAAGTTTGAGCTTTTAGCCTTTGACTCTATAATTCCAGTCTCCTTTTTCTGACAATAAAAAACATACTCCTACATAAAAATATATTGATTGATCAAATATATATTTTAGCTTTTCCTTTTTCATTAAAATGCAAACCTTATAAATTCCCTTCAGTATCCAAGGAAGCATACTCTACTTTTATTGCTCTGTTGGTAGCAAAGTGTAGGACGATATCCTCTGCATGTGGTAAAAATAAATATATTTTAAGTGAAATTTGAGGGTTTTTCTTAAATCTAAATCCTGTGCCACAATTGTTTTTCAGGACACATCTTGATTCATCAGCAGAATTGAGGTACACTGTGGGCTCAGTAGTGGATAGTCAACCAGATTATAGGTCTACTAAAGTGATAAGAAGACCTAGAAGAGGTCGTATGGGTATCCGAAGAGATGAACCAAAGGTTTATATTTTAATCATTTTTCCTTTAATAAGATTGCAATCATAAACACAGCTGACTTAAGACATTTTGCCAACTAAGGCCAGGACTGAAATTAACCTTCCATCATCCTTGCGTACTTCTATAGATAATAGCTTTAATTATATACATTATGTGGATTCTACAATTGGATCATAGATTTGTTTATTCGTTCAGTTGGTAAGGCCACATTTCTTAAACATTGGCTCTGTTTTTGCCATTCGTATATTTAAAATGTAGAAAAATATGTGTTTCTGCATGTGCATGTGCCCACACACACTCCTAATTTTTTAGTCATCTTTGGGCCTAAGACCTTTTGAAAACCCCAAAAGCTTCATATACTTAGGCACTGTGTTGGTGTGCTCAGTGGATAATCTGGCCCTGTCTGAAATTATCTCTCTGATAACTCTCACTGGGTAAAGTACATATTATCTAAAGGCTATAAAACAATTTTGATATTTGTGGGAGAAGTAGGATTACATACTTTGGGCCTTAAAATTACACTAATAATACAATTCTAATATGGCATTAAACATAAAATGCAATTACAAATCAGAGTATAATAAGAAGAAATGAGATAGAACTATTTGCTATTTATTACACCGAAATCATATTGCTCTATGCAATTTTTTCAGGCTAAGTCTTGAAATATTAGCTTCTATTATTCTATTTCGTTTACTGGATTGGAATCCATAGACAGGACTTAATGGAGGTTCAGTTTTCAAGTATAATTTTATTTTATTGAAGCCTTTAAAGAAAATAGCAATAGTAATAGCACTTAGACTTATATACTGCTTCACAGTGCTTTACATCCCTCTCTAAGCGGTTTACAGAGCCAACATATTGCCGCCAACAATCTGGGTCCTCATTTTACTGACCTCAGAAGGATGGAAGGCTGAGTCAACCTTGAGCCGGTGAGAATCAAACTGCCAAACTCCTGGCAGCCGGCAGTCAGCAGAATTAGCCTGCAATACTGTGTTCTAACCACTGCGCCACCATGGCTCGTTATAAAAGTATAGTGTCCATAAATATTGCCTTTAATATTAAACCATCCTGGGATATCTATAATATTGTACTATGAATTTAAATTGACTTACAGTGATAGTGGTCACCAATACAGAAAAAACTTCACATTTCCTGCCTTAAACTATTTTGGGCCTCTTGTAAGATAAGTCTTGTTATTTTTATAACAGACTGAAATTAAGATCAGTGTGATATCACAGTGCAGCTGTTAGAAATTAACAAGAATGGTTTAAGTGCACAAATGGCTGAGAAAATTGAAAAGTGTTAATAATTGCAGTGGTGTTTTAAAATATAAGCTCTACTGTGAAAATTAACATTTAGAATCAGTCTGATCTATATGCATTTCTACAATTTGTAATTAGGTAAAATCCCTTGGAGATCATGAGTGGAATAGAAGTCAGCCAGTTGGAGTTCTAAGCAGCCATCATTTTGAGAGTGACACTGAAATGTCTGATATAGATGATGATGATAGAGATACAATTTTCAGTTCAATGGATCTTTTGTCACCAAGTGGACATTCAGATGCTCAGACCCTTGCTATGATGCTTCAGGAACAACTAGATGCAATCAATAAAGAAATCAGGTATGCTTACTTCCCACACACACACACAAACACACACACACCCTTTGAACAATCCAATGTTTTATCCCTAATAGGATAAAAACTAAGTCCATGTGATTTCTGGTTTCTTTATGGGCATCTGATTTTCTTTGAAACAATATAAAAGTGGCTTGCCATTTGCCTTCTTCTGGATTTTTAAAATTATTAATATATGTTACATTTTTGCAAACTCCCCAAATTAAAAGATATTACAGTAGTTTTCTGTACAGCAGATTATAGTCAGTGTTTCTCAAAGCTAAAATATCTGGGACATGCTGACATTAAAATGAAGAGGAAACCTAATGATTGTAAGCACATAGAATATGACCTCAGAAAACTTCCTGAATTCTTTGTTCATTTTTAAGTCTTTCTTAATCTCTGAATGTTCTTAGAAAATTCTAGGCAAGCAGAAATCAGAGATGAAAGTTAGAGCAGTATTAATATTTTGTTTACTCTAGATGAACAATATATTTAATACATTGAAAAAGAGATCCCCATTGGTAAAAGACGAATATGCCATATTATTCTTTTCTATGTTGTTACAAAACCCTAATAACTATATAGTTGCGACGTGACAATGGAGAGGGGAAAATAGTATCCTTTTTCTCGTGCTACTTTCTTGAGCTAAACTTATTGCTTTGCAAGCCTGTTCAGCCTCTCTAGTAAAAGCATATGAGCACAGCATATTTTCTGAAAGGTGCAAATAACAATTGGCGGTTGTAACTGGAAATGATATGAAATTTAAAAAGTAAACTATTATTCCAGCAGCTCAATCAACTCCCGATGCAATTTGTACTCATCATGGCTACTTTTAAAAAGAATTGTTAAAAGATAAAAAATTTAAACATGAATATTTCTTGCTGGACACCACTTAAACTTATTAAACAAATTTATTTTTAAAAATGGCAATTAAATTTTGTGCACTGACATTGAATCTCCATCTCCACTGTTTTTGATGACAGTATATTAGTTCAGAGGACAAAGGGTGGGAGAGACAATATGCAGCTCTCTGCTCCAACATCTTACAATCATTTTCCGATATTTGCCACTTATGGTAATTACTCCAATTTACTTTGAAAGTATGCCATTCCTGTAAAGCATTCTGAGTAGTGGCCAGGGAGAACATTCCCAACTCCTATTAATACTCATATTAAAACAATATTCTCATGAAAATGACTTACCTTTGTGTTGTTCACTATTACAGGTTAATCCAGGAAGAAAAAGAATCCACAGAACTACGTGCTGAAGAAATAGAAAACAGAGTTGCTAGTGTGAGTTTAGAAGGCTTAAATCTGGCCAGGGTTCATCCTGGAACATCTATTACTGGCTCAATAACTGCATCTTCATTAGCAAGCTCCTCTCCTCCCAGTGGCCACTCAACTCCTAAACTCACTCCACGGAGCCCAGCTAGGGAGATGGATCGGATGGGTATCATGACACTGGTAAGAAGTATAGCTTTCTCTTGATCACTACATTTATTTAATATTTAAGGAATCCTCTACATAGGGTTATTTTTAATTTCTTGTTTATTTCCTCTTTTTTATTATTTATTTTTGGTTTGTTTGTGTGTGTGCGTGTGTGTGCGCGCGCGCACTTGTGATACTTTCTTATTAACTGTTAACACAAGTCATTATAAATTTTTGATTTGGACCAATTCCTAGTGTTAATACAAGGTAAAGTAAAAGTAAAAATAAAATTCTAAAAACAGAATGTGTTAATAAACTGTTGACATAGACACTTGCTATCATTTGTGCATTTGTAAGACAATACCTGATTTTTAAAACGTTAATGATATTTCTTAAAACTATACATGTAAGGGCTGTCAAACTCCCGGCCTGAGGGCTGGATGCATCACGTGCTGGCCACGCCCATGCTCAGTTTAGCGAAGGGGGGGAAAGTCCCGATATGTCACGTGATGCCGCTGTGACATGAGTTTGACACCCCTGATGTCAAACCCACCCCTGATGTAAAACCCAGTCTGGTCTACCTCCTTGAGTTCTAGCCAAATTTTGTTTTGGATTCAATGGCAGTTGGGCTGGTGTAATGGAAGCAGTGGCGGATTAAGGCTCACTGGTGAGCACTGACAAATCTTGGTGCCCCCCACCTAGTTTTATCAATTTTTTTTTACAAATCTTCATTGGGGGTTTTTCTTCTCAACTTTGTGGTGCTTGGTACCCTAAGCACGTGCTTAGTCTGGTTAATGGTTAATACACCACTGAATGGGAGGAAATTTCATCATAAGAGCCAATAGTTCTTATGGCTTAGAGAATCTCAGAATGAATCTTAATAAAAAGGAACACAAGATTTATAAAAATCTATAATATTTCTAAAAATACTCTTTTTCTTTTCTTCATTATCAACTCTAGCCAAGTGATCTCAGGAAACATCGAAGAAAGGTACTTTTTTTAAAAAAAGTTTGTTTTTTCTCTGACAAGGGTTAATTATTTCTAGCACTTTCAAATTCAGACCTTTACAAACATTTTCCCCAAGATAAAGTTTTCTGAGGATGTTGAAATCCTTCAAGTCTCAACCCTCTTGCTTCATTGTAGTTGAAGCCACTAATTTGGATGATCCAAGAAGAGATCATTGCATTCCTGTGAGGCAGACAGCACCTTCTCAGGAAACCCACATTGGACAAAATGGAGCCCTATCTAAATGTTTAAGAAGGGATCCTATGTCACCTCTGTTAGGAATTAATTATGTGACAGAATAAAAAGAGCATACTTCTGATATTGTTTATATTGTATTTATTAAACATATCTCACCTTTTCCCTGGAAATGTCTTTTTCCTATTTATACTTTGTGAGGTATATTGCTCTGAGAAATAGTGATCAGATCATGTCTCTTTGTGGGCTTCCTCAGCCTCTTTATGTTGATGGACTTTTGTACATGCTAATTAATGATTGATAGTTTCCTTACTGTTGCCTCCCCTATTCTAGAAGTAAAATTGAATAACATTATGTAAATGATTGTGGTTTTATTACTTTTATTTTGCTCTAACTTTCCTCTGAAATTATTTTTAGTGATGAAAAACACACAATAAATTTCATAAATAAATAACTAGCTAAAAGCTAACAAGTTCAAGAATTTCCATTCTCAAAATCCAAACAAAATAAATTAGATCTGTGCCATCATTGAGATTCATTTTCTAGTAATTTTATTCACAATAATTCTTATTTAGTATATATACATATAAAACTATATTGGTTCACTCTTCACCATTTTTATAAAACAGTCTACATTTTAGAGTGTAGACTCTTATACCATCCTTATAGAAATAAATATGTATATAAAATTAATCAAACCTGGAAATAGAGGGAAGTGGGCAGACAGACCTGCCTTCAATCTGGTGTTATACTTCAACCATTCAAAATTACAACTGACATTCCCAAAAGCTACTTATGACCCAGCTGTAGCCCACGTAAATCAGCTAGAGCTTGCAACCCTCCAGCTTCCTTCCCATCCAGTGAGGAAGTGGAGATCATGCGGGCCAGAGTTTGCAATCCTTCAGTGACTAAGGAAAGATCAGGTCATCTGCAGCTTACAAGCCTCCAGCTGTCTTCCCACCCAGGGACTTGGAAGACTCAGCTGTTCCAGGCCACAGAAATACTCAGCATTCTTATAGAGCCTCATGGCAAAGCAGGTGTTATTCTTGTGAACCTGTAGGGGGCTTCTTTTTTAAGGAGGCTCCATAAACTTCACAAACAAATGGAAAATGGAGCTCTCTACAGTATCACAAAAATAGTACCTAATGCAGAATAGTATTGAGTTTGCAAAGAAAGAAGTAAGAAAGCTGCTATTGAATTAGGCTGGGTGCCTCCCAGAAACTGCAAAAAATAAAGGTAAGTTGGGTGTTGCTGGGCCCTGGAGTAAGCTGAGTTCTGCAAGTTCCTGGGTGGGTAGGTAGCTGAAGGCTTGCAAGCTGCAGACGGCCTGTTCTCCCCTAGGTTGCTGGGTGGTAAGGAAACTGATGGACTGTGGGGACCCTGGGGATGAGTATAGGATGCTGGGGTGGGGTAGCCTTGGGAGGCCTGAGGCAGGTGAGACAGGACCTGCATAGGCCTCCCAGGACCTCCTACACTCCTGTGCTGTGCTTAATGACCTGTGTGTTCATTTAACAGCTGCATCAGGGAGAGCAGGGGGCGAAATTGTTAAGTGAGGTCACCTCATTTGTTAAGCTCACTAAATGGCCATCACCATTTGCAACCATAATAGGCAGGCTCCGTTACAGTTGTAACTAAAGGGCAACCTATATTGGATGCACAGAATATAGAAAAGTCCTAGTATGTGAGGGGCCAATTTTATCTACCAACATGTCCATTTTACTTCAAACGTTATTTATCTGAATGGAAAGGGCAATGAAAATACATCAATAACTCATTTGAATCTTGTTCTGTGGTCCTTTATTAGGCTTTAAAAATGAGAAAAAAATAAATAAACCTTATTTCCACTTATATCCTACTTTGCATATCCTCTCCAGCTCAGGAAACCAGTCTATAATTTTCTGAATTAAAGAACAATATGTAATAATAGCAACCACAGCAAAAGTTAAATGTGTGCCTGATGTCATATTCAGTCCTGGAAATTGGAACTATATTGCTATCATTGTAGTACTTAGCACTTTTATGCAAGAGCTGAGGTGGCGCAGTGGTTAGAGTGCAGTACTGCAGGCTACTTCAGCTGACTGCTAGCTGCAGTTCGGCAGTTCAAATCTCACCGGCTCAAGGTTGACTCAGCCTTCCATCCTTCCGAGGTGGGTAAAATGAGGACCCAGATTGTTGGGGGCAATATGCTGACTCTGTGAACCGCTTAGAGAGGGCTGTAAAGCACTGTAAAGCGGTATATAAGTCTAAGTGCTATTGCTATTATTCTATATCTTGTTCTAGGAATGGAATGCTATTTGTGTGTTTGGTTGATTTATTTCCGTACTTGGAAAGGAGTTGGCTTTCCAATAGGGGTTTTTTTCCCTCCCAACCCCTTAAATGAGTTTTCACCTGCATTTTATAAAACTGTTTACTTGTAGATTGCAGTAGTTGAAGAAGATGGACATGAAGACAAGGCCACAATAAAATGTGAAACGTCTCCTCCACCTACACCTAGAGCCATTAGAATGACTCACACTCTACCTTCTTCATACCACAATGATGCCAGAAGGTAGGAATTGGTTTGTTTGGCATAGCCATGTGTCGTATATCTTTTAAATGGATTCATCTATTTAAGTTTCAAGTTGAGTTTCACATGACTTTTGCTATGTACTAGTTAAATTCAGTTTCCTGAAATTTATTTAGATCAGTTTTTCAGATATGCTTTCCATTTTCCATTTCCATTTGAATAACTGGTCTTTAATTTCATGCTCTTTTTGGTTAATCAAGTGAGGCATGATCATTTTCTGATATTTTCTTGTCATGGATTATAAACGAACAAATCAGAATGTAATTAAAATTCATTGTGCTAGCTACCCATGTTATGAAGATAGTTAAATGATAGGGTTTTAGTATTTGGATACTGTATTGTAGCCAGTGCAGTCAGTATTTTACACATGGATTTTTGATGGTGAGGAATTACCAGTGGAAAGAAAATATTTCTGAAGTAGTTAGAGAAAGAAGTTTCTTGCCTCAAGAGAAAAATAGTAATTCAACCCTAGTGGGAAAAAAAGGCCTGGAGGACGTGGAGAGATGCCTAATGAATTCAGAAAGTAGAAAGAATAATTTTAAAAAATAGCATTTGAAAAATAATAATAATAAAATTGATTTAAACTTTTTTGTTCTTTTATGACTTATAACAAAAATCCATAGTAGGAGGGTTTTTGTATAAGAACTTATGTTTGACTGTAAAAAAATACTATAATTATTTTCACTTTCACCCTAATTGAATCAGTAAATATTGCATGTTGGCAAGGCTATGTTTGGAGATTTTGCTGTCTAGTGCTCAAGTATCTATATATCCTTGCCACTAAGAAAGATAAATTAAAGGATGACTAAGGAAGAAAGGTTTTATAAGCAGTAAAAGGAAAAAGGGAAGTTGAGCGTCTGAGAATTGACAGCTCTAAGGATGTTTTACAAACATTTACACTTATTAGCTTCAATAAAACAAAAAACCAAAATTTTAGTTGATCTTAGAAGATAGCAATATTATACTCCATAGTGCTTTACAGCATTCTCTGAGCAGTTTACTATGTCAACATATTGTCCCCAACAATCTGGGTCCTCTTTTTACCAACCTTGGAAGGATGGAAGGCTTAGTCAACCTTGGTTGGGATCGAACTCCTGGTAGTGGGCAAAGTTAGTCTGCAATACTACATTCTGACCACTCCACCACCACAGCTCATAGGGTTCTCCTAGAACTGCTTCTCCTTCCTGAAGTAGGTCTATTTCCATTCTAAACAGTGGAATCAAGAAATGGATGTCCCAATATATATGGAGGACAATTGGAAAGGAAAACTTATCCCAATATATATTTATTGGAGTTTCATAATTACTCATATTCAATAAGAGTAATTTGTAAGTCAATCATGTGAATTATAATTGTCATATCTCTGAGCTTGTCATAAGTGAGAAATAGTGTACATATGATTTGTGTTTTGAACAGAGGTGGGCATCACATAATGTAACAACCGGTTCGCCCAGCACCGAAAATGTGAGCGCACGCAGCTTCAAAAATACGGCGATATAGGACAGGATAGTGGGCCCACCCGCTGGTCGCAACTACTGGTTCACCCGAACCGGTCCAAACTGGCAGCAGCCCACCTCTGGTTTTGAGTTAAGAATCTGATATCATGCCTATACATAGAAATACCTTCCATGTGGAGGGATGGAAGATAGATGGATGGATGATAGATAGATAGATAGATAGATAGATAGATAGATAGATAGATAGATAGATAGATTCATTTCCATATTTTATTGAAAGAAGAAATGCTCTAGTAAGAATCATACTATTGCTCTCAAGTAAAAAATAGATTATGATAAGCAGGATGAGTAAATAAAGCAATACTGCTGAATGTTCTTCTGACACTTCTGTCTAATTAATAAAGGATTAAATCAGAAGTCAAGCTTTGGCTTACAATACACAATATCTACTGTTAAAATAAGTACAGTTCTTAAATAGGACTCTCTCAAAAAGTGACATTGCTACTCTTAGGAAGCATCATGGTCATTGAAGAACATCAACTTATTTTTGGAAGGTAATATAATTATATCAGAAACTTATTTTACATCAAAACTACTGGAGAAAATGTGTTAGAGTTACTTCATCTATTTAGGATAGATAAGATCAAAACAGTAGTAATAGTGGTAGTCATAGCTTAGTCACCATTTAATTCAACATTTGGTTCTCATCAAAAGCATTCTAGCCATACTTATATTAACAGAGTTTTGATGAATTATATCTGTTTTCATTCAATTATTTCAATGAAGATTAAAACATGAAAAATGTGCAGTTCTAAATGTTGCTATAATACCAGAAAGATTCTGGTATTATCACACTATATATCAGAAATGAATTTGATTATTGTTTCCAATTACTAAGACACTCTCATTATATTTCATAAAACTTATTTCCAGAGCAGACAAGTTGTGGACTTCATGATGGGAATTTGTCAGGACAATAATAGTTTCTCTATTTTTGTGTGTGTCTTTTTTTAGTAGTTTGATTGCATCCTTGGAACCAGAAAGTATTGGCTTTGGCAGTGTCAATAGCAGCCAGGATTCCTTGCACAAAGCTCCCAAGAAGAAAGGAATAAAATCTTCAATTGGACGCTTGTTTGGTAAAAAAGAGAAGGCACGACTTGGACAGCTAAGTAAGACATACTTCTCCAGTTTCAGATTATAGCTTTCCTGTCATTTTTTAAAAATATTATTTTTTACTCTTTCATAGATGCTTTAGCTTCTCTTTCAGTTTCATTTTGCTTTTCTGCCTTTTAAAATGATTACCTTTTTTCCCATGTCATTCCGCTACCATCAATCATATTTACTGTCATAGAATTATATTTTCTTAAGTGATTAAAGGACATAGATAAAGCTTCCAATAGAAGAGAATATATGTAGTTCAGGGTTGAGCTGTGAGTCCTTGGGGCTCTCTGAACTTGATTGTTTCATTACCCAACTAGGCAATGTACAGATAGACGTCAACTTATGACCACAATTGAAGAAAAAAATTCTGTTACTAAGTGAGACATTTGTTAAGTGAATTTTGACACATTTTACAACCTTTCTTGCTACGGTTGTTAAGTGAATCACTGCAATTGTTAAGTTAGTGACACAGCTGTTAAGTAAATCTGACTTCCCCATTGATTTTGCTTGTCAGAAGGTTGCAATAGTTGATCACATGATCCCGGGACACTGCCACAGTCATAAATATGAGTCAATTGCCAAGAATCTAAATTTTAATCATGTGATCATAGGGATGCTGCAATGGTCGTAAGTGTGAAAAATGGTCATGAGTCACTTTTTGCAGTGCCATTGTAATTTGAACGGTCACTAAATGAACTGTTGTAAGTCAAAACTACTTGTAAGCAATACTAACCTGATGCTAGCACTGAAGGTGTTACCTAGTCAGGTAGTGAAATGGCTGCAAGCAAATAACCAGGCTCAGGGAGCACCAAGAATTCCAAAAATTAAGCTTCCTTTGCTAGTGTTTGTCACATTTCGTGAAAAGATTCCATTCACAGGTAAATCTGCTGAGCTTTAAAAGTCACACAAAGTAAAACTTGGATAGCAATTACCAAAAAATATGTGACAAGTGTGACATGAGACAGGACTACCAACTGCACATAATCATAGCTGTCCTTCTATGACTCTAGGTTATAAAGAATTCTGATTGAAAATAGATTTCACCCATCACTTATTTGGCAAGATTTTTCCTTTGTCAAATTTTTCATCCTTCTTAGATTAAAAACAACCTGGGGGAAAAAATTGGCTACTTTATATCTTTCTTGAAGAATTTGCATAACCCTAGCATAAAGCTTTATTTATCATATTTGTATAGCTGTCCATCTCACATGAATATATAGTTTTATTAGTTATAGTACAGTGTAGTACAGTACAGTACAATTTAATGGCCCCAGTATCAATTATTTACTCAGAACCTAAAAACAGTTGCAGAGGAAAATCAAAGAATAAATTAGTTAGAATGCATTCTCATTTGTAAAATAATAAAATAGAATATTCTACAGTGCCATTAAATAAACACTGAGAACAGAGATGAATGTACTTATCATTTAACAACAATATCTATATGGAGTGATGTAAATTTATGGTTTATTTTCTAATATCTGTAGTCACTGTTCATGTACGTAACATTTTATATTCTTGTCTATTTATATGATGCATCTACCTGGACAGCTTCTATGGAAAGGAGAGGGGAATGTTAGCCTGTATATTTAATTCATAACAGCCATGAGACTTTAGGGGGATGGATTCTCAAGATCAATCAGACAAAGCCCAGTGCACAAAACTTTCTTCTGATTTTTTTTTAATTGCTTTATTCATAACACAAATAAAAAACATTGGGTTTTTCTCTTTCAGCCATCTCAGACTAATCCTGAAAACAGCATTTTAACTTAAGCAAACATACAAAAGAGATCTTTTTCTCTCAGTTCCTTATAGTTTTAGCTATAAAAATTATGGTAGGAAGTAAAGTCAACAGAAAAAGATCTGCTGCTTCCTCTAGCATTAGGAGGTTGAAGATTCCCCTATCTAATGAGGCAATTAAGCATATAGCTCTCTGTACAACTTCTCTTAATCTCTGCCATCGAGAACCTTTAGAGCAGGGGTGTCAAACTCGATTTCATTGAGGGCCACATCAGGGTTGTGTTTGACTCGTGTTGGGGGCACCTGTGGTGGCCAAGTGCTAAGGCAGGACTTCCCTCAGACCCTCCCTCACTCTCATTATAATATCTTTCCTTCCTTCTTGTTTCCAGGGTGGCCCCACGGGCCAGATCTAAGCACCCCACTGGCCGAATCCGGCCCACGGGCCTTGAGTTTGACACTCCTGCTTTAGAGGCATTTTGAGCTTCTTTCTTCCTTTGGTCTTCTTTCTGTAATATAGTAGTAATAATCTCTCAAAGTCTGCTCCTCACCCATTTTTAACGATTTTGCCTCCATCCTGGAACATTTCAGTGACTATGATCACTGTCAAACCACTAAATCTTCAACAACTAAGGTAAAATTATATCTAAATTTTTCCTGGTTCTTTATCCATCTTCTTTTTCTCCAAAATTCCAGCTTTCTTCCTGCCAGCTTATCAGCCTGTTCTTTGCTTCCTTTTTGTCCCCCACCCCTTGTGAAAAACTTCTTTTTCTAGAAATTGCTTACCTTTTCCACTCCCCATGATTTTTCCCAGACTGATTTTATCATCTCCAAGAACAGCTTGTCTGTCTAGGTCACATGACAGGATGGCAGGTTGTGCTTAACTAAACCATCTGATTGCACTAGTTTGCTCTCCAGCTCTGTCCCTTCATTACAGCTGTCTGGCCACTTTATGTTCCTGTGGATTAGTAGTAGCAGGATCAGAGCCATGGGGCGCAGAGGTTAGAGTGCAGTACTGCAAGCTACTTCTGCTGACAGCCGGCTGCTTGCAATTTGGCAGATCGAATCTCACCAGGCTCAAGGTTGACTCAGCCTTCCATCCTTCCGAGGTGGGTAAAATGAGGACCCAAAATTGTTGGGGGCAATATGCTGACTCTGTAAACCGCTTAGAGAGGGCTGGAAAGCACTGTGAAGCAGTATATAAGTCTAAGTGCTATTGCTATCAATACCCCCAACTTTTTTCCTCAGTGAGTAGCAAGACAATTATTTTTTGTTTTTTAGGAAATATTTTGCCTAAGCAATTTCATGAACAAAGAGTTTTTCACAAAGGGTGGGGAGAAAAAAGGAAGCAAGAGCAGGCTGATTAGCTGGGAGGAAGAAAGAACTGGAATTTTGGAGAAAAAGAAGATGGATAAAGAACCAAATTATTGATAAAATGATCTTTGCTTTAAGTGCCTTTAACATTGTACATATATGCATAGCCATCATGTTCCCTTTTGGAGTACACAACATTATATAGTGCATACGAAAAGATTTAAGGAGAAGCAGGAAAAAAATAGATCTTCCCCCCCCCAAAAAAAAACCTGATAAAAAAAGGAAGTCTAATTAAATCTGGTTTAAACCAGTTCTCTTCACTATTCTCCTCCATACTTCTCTATATTTCTCCTACATTTGAACCATTGATCTCTTCATTCATTATATTTGTCTTTTTTTTCTGCAGTATCTCAGCATATTTTTGAGAAGAGTTTTACTGTCTTGTCTTGGATTGTTTCATTTTTAATACACATGGATCAGGGGTGGGTTCTAACTTACCTCGCTGCCGGTTCACTTCCTCCCACGCCGCATGGCCGCGCTGCGTGGGTGCGCACACATGCGCCGTCCAAAAAAATTAACAAATTTTTTTTTAAATGCCGAAAACAAGATGGTGACGCATGCGCAGTGCCGGAAACTCAGCTTCTGCGCATGCACAGAAGAAATAAAAAATAAAATAAAAATTTAAAATAAATAAATAAAAATTTTAAAAAAAGATGGCGGCGCCCACGGACCGGCACCGACCGAACCGGATCAGTGACGTCATTGTGACGTCACCAGTGGGTCGCTACCAGTTCGGGAGAACCGGTCTGAACTGGGAGGAACCCACCTCTGACATGGATCTTCTATAATATATTTCCTGCATTTCAAATAATGTATTAAACTGTTCAAAATAGATATGAACAAAATCCTGTTTTCCAGTTGGAAACTAACAATACTAAAGTCTGTAAATGCTAGATTGGAGTATTGCTTTAAATTTAAAATAATACACTGATAAAGTATAACACAACAAATAGAAATCTTAAATGTATATGCCTAACGGTTGGTACAGCCAAATATAATGATAATGCTATCTTTAAACTAAAGTTTGATCTGTACTAAAGACAATCTACAAAAAAATGAACTAGCATGTACTTGTGCCAACAGTTTTTATTGCTTGAGAAAGTAATTCAGGAACTAGATAGCAATAGCAATAGCAATAGCACTTAGACTTATATACCGCTTCATAGTGCTTTACAGCCCTCTTTAAGCGGTTTACAGAGTCAGCATATTGACCCCAACAATCTGGGTCCTCATTTTACCCACCTCAGAAGGATGGAAGGCTGAGTCAACCTTGAGCCGGTGAGATTTGAACCGCCGAACTGCAGCTAGCAATCAGCTGAAGTAGCCTGCAGTGCTGCACTCTAACCACTGTGCCACCTCGGCTCTTTTGAGATAATAATTGATAGAAAATTACTATTTACAACATGAGTCACCTTTGGATTCCTGCTTCTTAAAAGCTGGTTTTGTATGGTTTATTTGCAAAATCTGAATCAGCAAATATAAAAGATACAACCAAGCTTTCCTCTCTCCTATCTACTGCAGTCATTAGTGCCTTATTCGAAAATGAACCAGAACAAAATCTCAACAAAGTTACAAGTCTAGGATGTCATACAGAGGAATCCAGTGGTGAAATCCAATTTTTTTTACTACCGGTTCTGTGGGCGTGACTTGGTGGGCGTGGTGTGGCTTGGTGGGCGTGGCTTGGTGGGCGTGGCAGGGGAAGGATACTGCAAAATTCCCATTCCCTTCCCACTCCTGGGAGAAGGATATTGCAAAATCTCCATTGCCACCCCACTCTGGGGCCAGCCAGAGGTGGTATTTGCCGGTTCTCCGAACTACTCAAAATTTCCGCTACCGGTTCTCCAGAACCTGCTGGATTTCACCCCTGGAAGAATCCCTTAAAAAGAAGCTAATTTAGGTGAAATTGAGCATAAAATGCTATTTTAATATTCATTCTGCCATGAACAGCCATTTTGGCTTGAAAGGGCTTCTTGTCTTTTTAGAAAGTCAAATTAGGAGATGAGAAAGCCTGACTAAGGAGAAAATATTTGAGCCTTGCTCCTTACAGGAAAACAAGGAGGGGGGAAATCACTTTTAGCTAGGCACTTTAAAAAGTTATTAGTGTAATCTACATTCTTAAGTTTTATTTTTCATAGATTTCAGGTTACTACACCATTTTTATCTGCATATGTGTATCTCAGAAAACAAATCAAAAGCACTTCTGGAAAGCTAATAGAACATTATTTAAAAAACAAAAAGAGAAAATCTCTTTGCTCTTTTAAACACAGGAGGCTATATGGAAACCGAAGCTGCAGCACAAGAATCTCTGGGGTTAAGCAAACTTGGAACCCAGGCAGAAAAAGACCGAAGACTAAAGAAAAAGTAGGTTGGCATGAACTTTGAATAAAACACCAAGTACATTTGCTTGTTGAAGAAAAATCAATGTATTAGTACTTATTCTGATTGCATTTTTAAAAAGCCAAATACAATGAAAGGTTATTTCTACTTTTCTATATGGAATCCATTAAAGAAACATAGCAGGAGGATTCTTTGGATTTGTCTATTGGTAGCCTATTTTAAAATGCAGATATTTTCTACTGAGAGTAGTAATTGTTTTCAATTCAATCTGCCACTCTTACATGGCAACTTGGTCAGTGAGTTACTGAACAATGATATGCTGCTTCCCATTGCATTTCCTTGAAACCCTAATTCATTCATTTTGTACAAAGGTTATGATAAAGTGCTATTCTTTTTTGATACCTATCATGTTCCCTAAAGAAAATAAATGTTTTATAAAATCACAAAGGATACCTTTGAAGAAAAACTGTGGAAATACTTATCTTCAGAACTTAATCTCTGCTGATCTTTTTGAATTTTTGATGCTTGCTTTACCAGAAATCTTTCCAGCATTTGGCAATGTTTGTTTGTATCTTGTGTGGGAAAACATATTTTGGTAGTACACTGTTCATTGCTCAGCTTGAGTTCTACATTATGATGTAGCATTCTCAGATAAAAGATTACTTTGATTATCAGAATGCATAATTGATTTGTGACTATATAGAAAACATTGGTAATATCAAACAAGATTATTTCATGCTGTCAGAAAATTAGCACTTAAATTAGCACTCCAAAAAGAGAAGAGATGCATTTTTTCCTTAGTTATATTTTTTATTAACAGTATAGTTAATAAATATATTCCAATCAGAAACATTTTCTTCTAAAAATAATATAGAAGTATTAGATAAACAATTTATTACATTTAATAATGTAAGTTCCCTCTTATGGATCATAAATGTAACTTCTAAATTTTCTTTTCTTTTCTTTTTCTTTTTTTGCTACTGTTGTTTATAAGGTTGGCAGGTATAAATCTTGTAAGGTCTTTTTTGTTTCTACTGGCACTCCATGCAAAAAAAATAGCATCACTAAATATTTTATACAACCTATGTACTAAGTAGTTAGATGCATTCTGATATTTGTTAATAATAATGTTGTGATAATTTAAATAATATTTTTCAAAAGACTTTGGTCTTGCTTTCTACACTTTCATCCCTTTGCCTGATAGTTTTCATTTATGTTTCTTGCTGGCAGAAACATATTTTAGATACAATAATGAGCATTTAATTTTGTCTCAAAATATGATAGCAGTTATTGACATATTTTCCTTAATAGACTAGTAGAAATTGTATTTCATTATCCACTTTCTAATTACTTTTTCTGTTATCAGTTTTCAACAGACAATTCCATGGGGAAAAGGCATGTAAATGAGATTATGATCAGTTATAGTCATAGCTCTGACAAGAAATCTTTGTGAAAAAGATGCTTGAAATCTCTAAATATTGGTGGCACCCTTCAAACATATAATGACTTCAACCTATTTGGAGCTTTCTTTATGTAAATTACTCTGAGCTGGGTTATGAATGAGCAAGTTATGTTTGTGTGTGCGTGTGTGTGTGTGGGGGGGGTTCTAAAGCAATTTACCACTACATCAGAGGTGGGTTTCAGCAGGTTCTGACCAGTTCTGGAGAACCGGTAGCGGAAATTTTGAGTAGTTTGGAGAACTGGTAAATACCACCTCTGACTGGCCCTGCCCCCATCTATTCTCTGTCTCCCGAGTCGGGAGGGAATGGGGATTTTGCAGTATCCTTCCCCTGGAGTGGGGAGGGAATGGAGATTTTACAGTATCCTTCCCCTGCCACGCCCACCAAGCCACGCCCACCAAGCCACACCACGCCCACAGAACCGGTATTAAAAAAATTTGAATCCCACCAGTGCACTACATTGGCTCTGGCATCAAAGTTTAGTCAAGGTGATTTACTGTATTTTTTCATTAAATAAGCCCAACTTCGTTGGTACTAACAGCACAAATTATAGGACAGTTTTCATAAACATGTTTACATTCAAAATATGTGTATTAGGGAAATCCCATCTTCAGTTGCTTAAAATTATAATATTGTATATCACTATGTAAGTTGTTTTCCATGACTCCTTCTAATTATCTACCTAAATTAAAAACGTCCAAGTTTAACAGATTTGTGGAGGCAAAAGGAATGAAAGTTTCATGTTTATTAACAAAGCAAATCCAAAGGCATCCTTATTACAGTTTATTCTGTAATTCTGAAGACAGTTGACTTCCCAGTAGGGAAATTACATGATTTGCAAAATGTATATATCATGATAAGAGCCGAGGTGGCGCAGTGGTTAGAGTGCAGCACTGCAGGCTACTTCAGCTGACTGCTAGCTGCAGTTCGGCGGTTCAAATCTCACCTGCTCAAGGTTGACTCAGCCTTCCATCCTTCCGAGGTGGGTAAAATGAGGACCCAGATTGTTGGGGGCAATATGCTAACTCTGTAAACCGCTTAGAGAGGGCTGTAAAGCACTATGAAGCGGTATATAAGTCTAAGTGCTATTGCTATTGCTATAAAGTATTAGAAAATATTTCTGTGTTCTTTGCTGCTAATTGCATTGATTCATTAGTTCTGAAAGAAAAAAACTTGTAATTACCATATGAATGTACTAGCCGGCTCCAAGAAAGGTCTGCATACTGCTCATTGCTAGGCAGAATAATCATGACTAAATGAAGGGAACAAGGAAAGACTGGTCAGGTTAAATAAAAATCTGAAAGGCAGGAAATGCCTTTTTTCTAAAAATCTTGTTTAGGTTTGGGGTTTTTTTTACTGAATTTTCACCTTCCTATGCTCCTAAATGATTGTTGTTATGGTTTGTCACACAGTCAACCAGATGTTGATATTGGATATGGCACTTTTATCCACCTATCAAGTCCCTCCCAAGACAGATATTGTTGTTTGATGATGTTAAAAATGTTGTCGTAGCATGTTCCAAGTAAAGCTGCTTTTGCAATTGACTGGTGGTTATTTTGTCAATGCCAATGGTGTTCCAGTGGTGCTCCAGATGTTTTGGAGTTGCACCCAAGGCCCTTATTACTGTTGATATCTTTGCTTTCTTTTGCCACAGTCATTCTACTTCTATTTTCAGGTCTTTACATTTTGTGATTCCCCCCCCCCCCATTCTTTCTCTTCTATTCTGCTATCTCACAGTATTGCAATGTCCACTATTCAGATTTTTTGTCTTATCAATAATTGCTAAGTTTGGGGTGTTGTATGACAGATGCTTGTTATTGTTGTTATGTTTCATTGCACAATCAGCCAGATGTTTAGACTATATTTGGCATTTTTATTATTATTAAAATGTTAGTTTTATAATCTGAAGCTGTATTTGCATATATATAGAAATGCTGATGCAACTGCTCCATTGTCCCTGTGCTTTTATGTCCATGGACAATAATTTCTATTAGGTGCATTTATTTGTTTGTTTGTTTGTTTATATCTCACCTTTATTATTTTTTACAAATAATTCAAGGTGGCGAACATATCCAAATGCTTTGTCCATCCTGTATCTTCATAGATACATGAACACGCACACAGCAGCTTCACACTATTTGCTTATTTTGAAACATGTAAAATATCTTTCTACTTTATAAAATCAACAAAGCTGGTGAATAGAAATAACACCCCATAATTCGTTTCTCTTAATTTTAGCTCCTAAATATATTCTGCTGCCAATAAAAAGATCTGACACACAAGAAGTTTTGGGTCTCTGGATACTATGGATTTTGTATTTAAGACCTACTGCAGGAATAATTTGCTGCTAGTTAATTGTCTCTTGCTCATATTAGAATTCAATTCAAATTATTCTAACATTTCAATCAGATTAAATGCATATGGATTGAGTTATGACTACAACTCCCATATATTCTTGTTCTTAATCATGCTGGCTAATGGAGCTAATTAAATTTGAAGTACCATTATCCTTAGCCATACCATCACATACCACTCCTCTGCACTCTTCTGAATAAAAGTGCAGAAGTATAAAACGTTATTATCACCTAATATGAAAAATGCATTCTTATATTTCTGCTAATTATCCATTTGATCTGGATGATTATGCTCTCTGAATGAATACTGATTCAGAAATACAATAGGTATATATCAAATAGAAATATTAATTATAGTTGTAACTTGAATCATTTAATTTCCTATTGGATTTACTATCGTTGACGTATCCATAACTGTAAATGTTGCTTTGATTTTTTTTAAATGAAGACTATACATATGTTTTATGTTCATGCCAAGTGAACTGCTGTCATAATATTCATATTTTGGTAATTTCATGGATTTCAGGCTATAGGAAATCTTAAATGAAAATAAACCTCAATTTTCATCATCCAACCCCTTTTACAAGATAAATGTGCAGTAGGTGAAGAGAAATAAGGATTGCCTGAATAGTGTGCTGCTCTAAAACACTGCAACAGCCATAACTTCGAGGATTGGCCATAAGCTGCCTCTTTTAGAACCATTGTAGTTTTGACCAGTCACTGAACTGAACAAATGGTCATTGAGGACCACCTGTACAACAAATACTGTAGAGACAATTTTCTAGTGCAACAAAAACAATAGCTCCTGTTTCCTTTATCGTTAATGTAAACAATCTCTGTTCATAACAGCTACCTTCTGATATGTCAAAAGAAAATTACTAATTTACTTGTGCATTTTATCCAAATGTAGCACACCATGATATCACATGAATTTAGTTGTAATGCAACAAAATAGAGCATAGTTTATACAATTGCTCTTTCTTGTGCCCATCATTCCATTGATTCCAAATCTCTCCCTCATTAAACTTAGTATGGAATACTGACTGAAAAAAAATGCATCAGAGGACATGATAATGACTGTTGATATTGTGCCTAGGCTAATAACAGCCACAAAATCCAGAAGCCCATATTGTGTGCACATTTTCCATGGCCTTTCCAATAGCTATTTCTGTGCATAGCCTTCACAAGATCAAAACTGGATTTGTTGAACACTGGACTCCTTGAATATCTTTTGAAAATGGAGCTCACTTGCTAGATTGCTCCCTCCAGCTAATCCTGTCAGGCTTTTTTTTTTTAAACATCATTTTAGCACTTTTTAAAAAGTGCTATATCTGTTTTCAGAAACAGCTCAACTGACTTAAAATAGGCATGGGAGAAGAAGTGGAAAAGCTCCCTTTCAGAAATGTGGATCATATTTTTTTCCCTCCTGTTTTCCTTCTTAAAACTTCCACGATAGCTTAGAATGCTATATAACAATACTAATCTGGTCATCATGAAAAAGAAAACTGTGGGGCATCTTTACAGACAAATATATTATGTGACATTAGCTTTAGACACTATCTATTCTATTAAGTTCACATGAAATATGCAAAGAAAGACATTATTAGTCTTAGCAATTTCTATGAGGATCCAATTGTTGAATCTTGGGAGAAATACTTAATACAGTAGAAATAATTATAGCCTTCTTTGTCCCTTAATTCCCATCAATTACTCATATAAAAGGAGGAAGATAATACCTCACAAGGAAACTAAAATCTTAACACTCATTTGATTGCTAATTAATTTTGGTGATAGAATATACTTCATTGGTATAATTAGAAAAAATAAGCTATTTTTGGCAAAAATACAACATGAAATATGTCACTTGTACTTTCTGTGTGTGCGTGACTATGCAAATCTATAAATATCTATATTTACAGTAGATATCTCACTATATTCTTGATGAATATAGCTAATAATAACTTGGTGAGTTTAACCTTAGATTTAGATTTGTATATAGAGCAGTTCTTAGTTGAAGTATCTGTATGTAAATATGTGGGCACTTCAAAGAATAGGCTGTAAAAAGGGGAAAGGGAGACATGGCTAAATAGGGGGGGAAATTGTAATTACCTGAAATACATATACTTTGATTTGATTTAATTTGAGTAACATATAGGCATGAAATTCTTCCCAGATAAGAGAGGAAATAATATGCAGTTGCTCTCCTTTGCCTATTTAATTTTTTCTGTAATAAATTTAGAGAAAAATGTGAAAATCATGGAGTTTTAAAAACTATTCAGCTTCATAGCCTCAAACCATAATTTTATGAATGAAGTGGTGCTCTTACCCCTTCCAAATCACTTTACATCAAAGGTAATGCCAGGACTATACCTCTTCCCAAAATGGGGTTGGGTTGAAGGACCCAGCACACTATCAAGTCTAGGAGGAAGGCTAAATGCAGGAAGATTACAACCTAACCTCTGCAGCATCTTTGTGCAGGCACAGAGAGCAATTTGTGTACAAAGGCCTTTTCAATAGTTTCAGTAAATTGGATCATCTATTATTGTGTCAGAGTTCCTTTTAAATTTTAGTTAAGTTTTAATTACACAAGGTTGCCCTATTCATCTTTAGCTAAAATAACAATTTTACTGTTGTCATAAATAAAATATGGCTTTTAATAAGCTTAGTAATTAAAAGCAAACTTAAGCAATTGCGTTAAGCTATGTATAATAATGAGCAGTCTAAATGTTCCCTCATTCTTATTGCTGCAATAATCCATTTGCAGTGCTGGTAGAGTTTATTTTTGTTCAACCCAGAAGAAGAATTACACTTTTACTATCTTTAATTATTTTTAATAATCAGTGTTTGTTAAAGTTGATTAGAATGTGAAATATTATTTGTGTCCTAATTGTATAATGATCATTAGAATCATTATGGTTAATACTGTTCTCTTCTGAACACACAACTCACTCAGTAGAGCATTGTATACATCAGTGCTGGGTGCACCTGCAGGTGGGAGAGTCAGAAGGCCAGTGTGGTAGGCAAGACTGTGCAAGGGAAGCCCCGCTCTTCATACTGACTTTACAGGAATGCAGAAGCAGGCAGGGCTTCAATCATGATGGCATGCCGCCATCTTGACTATTTTGAGCCCCCACCGCCTTAGCCCTTCATACCTGCAAAAAGAAGCAAGGGATAGTTATCTTGGTACAGCTAGGTAAACCTAATAAGCCCTTTGGGACAGGTTAAGTATAGATTAAAAAAAAATCAAATATAGCTTTTCTAAATGCATGGGTAAGTTTTGAAACATTTTGGTATATTCATCTTGCCTAACCTCCCCCCAACTCCCCCCCACCCTGGCCACTTAAGATGTGTTCAGATCAGAGTCTTCTTCAAGTATGGTAATACTTAGGAACTGCTAAAAAGCATGAAAATAGCATTGCAGCATTTCTTGTCCAACCACCCGTTTCCATTACCCCAACCAGACAGGGAAGTTTGTTTATCATTTGAAATGTTGGCATAGACAAAAAAAAAGTATTTCTAAACTATGCCATTCCATAGAATCTATGCTTATATGCAGCAGCTTTTCTTGTTGCCTCCTGCATTCGTTTGGAAAACGTCCACTCACTGAGAACCAAAGAGGATGAAACATTAATCATGTGGCTTAGGTTTACATACAGTAGCTGGTTTTTAAAAAGGGGAAAGAAAAAAAGAATTCAAGCCAAAGTGGTTCAGGGGACTTCAAGGGGTTCAAGAGAAATTAGGACCCTAATAAGAGTAGAAAAGGATTTTTTTATTGTGGCCTCAAGCCAAAGGGCACTTTTACATGACCTTTTTATTTTTCTGCCTCCCATTCCCTTCTCAGCAGTTTGAAGTTGACCTGTTGATCATCTTCACAGTTACTTGTCTTGTAATACTGAAAACAATCAGTCAATCAATGCTGTCACTCCAGTCAACCTCTAGGAACTTGTAAAAAAGAAGAAGAAACAGCTTTCCTTCAGTAACCCCCATCCAAGTTATTTTAGCTATGTGATTTCAGCAGTAAGCAAGCAAATAAATGTGCATACAACTGTTTACAAATAAAATAAAAATAAAAAGCTTGTTTTCTCTTTTTGTCAGCCACTAATATTAATATTTCATGTCCAAAGTGCTTTTGTCTGCTGTGGATATAATTGATTGGTGCAGTATCCCTGTGAATCATAGCATAGATACTGTCAACCATTGATCAAGAACCCTAACCCATTTGATAAAGGAAAGAAAACATAAGACAGCAAATTAAACTATTTTATTTTGATTATAACAAAAAAGAAAATATTGAAAAATAAATATTTGTAACTAAATTGGAGTAAGTCTAATTAGGACAAATCAAATTTGTCCTAATGAGGTTCTGCTGAATCTTGCTGGCTATTAAAAACAAATTAGTGACCCTGTAAGTGAGTATATCACTCTGATCAGCTAAAAGATAATAAGGTAAAAAGACAATGCAGCTTGGATATTGAGGATATCCAAGCTGCATTGGATATCCAATGCAGCTTGGATATTGGATATTAATAAAGGTGTATTCATTTGTGCTGCAATTTGTGATAAACTTGATGGTAAAGAAGCATGTGGGTATTGTTCCAACAGCATCTTCTTTGCAAAAGAAACAAAAATCAGCAACTGCAAGGATTCAAGAATTCGCCCTACTTTTTTTTCCTGTCCTGCACAACAGAATAACTCTCCCCCCCCTCCATACACAGAGACACAGACACCCAAACTTCAGAGCAACTGATCTGTTTTGCATCTTTCCTTTGTTTTTCTAGGAGTCACATGTGGTTTTTACTAACAGTGCAAGGACTACTTTTCCCAGAATCACCAGTCTGCGGCTGATTTTGGACTAGTGCAATGCACAAGTGATCCAAATCTATCCCCAGCAGTGATTGCAAATCTCAGTTGGAGTTGAAAAAATATGCCAGTGATAGCTGCTTCATAAAATGTCTGCTAGGAAATTTTTTAGATGTTTCGGGAAGTTCAGGAATATCTATTATTTTGCCAAAATGCTATTTCCTCCCTCCCTCTACGTTATATACAGATTTGCTTCTCACTGTAAAGCAATAAATATATAAGAAAAACAATAAATATTCTTATGTTTTGAGCAAAGTAAAGTACAAGCAAAACATTTTTATCAATGACAAGTTGAAAGATGAATATTTAAAATAATAGTTCAGGAACTTGTTGCAAATCTTAAATGTTGGAAAGTCAAATGCTTAATTGTGACCTGAGGCTTTGTCTGTTGTAACTATTTTTCCCTTTTCTACATTCAGTGTCTTCAATTCAGAATTAATTTGGGATTATTTGTATCTGTTTATCAAGGAGATATATTGTTTTTAAATAATTACTGCTTGCATTCTGTTTCAGGAGAGAAAGATGAGTTTTAATCATTTTAATCCTATTTGCTATGCTGCTTTTTAATTTTCTTACTCTATCATATGATTTATTTTATGAATTGACATATATTCATTAATATTTATGTGCTTTTCTTTTCCATCCATCTCTCTTCATCTCATGAAAAGCACATCAGGGTAAGTTAAATCACAATGGTTGCTGATCATATTCATTTTCAGCACCATGTTTAAATTTCCCCCTTTATTTCATTTTTTATTTATTTATCTTACTATTTTGAATTGATGATCTTGAGAATTGAACTAAATTTAAATACTAAAATATTTTAAATTGGAAACATTTGACACTCTTTCAAAGTATGCATTTAGTTTATGGATATACCAGTTTATTTTTAAATGAACTGAGTGCAGCTCTAAAGGTTTTTAAATAAATTATCAAAATGTTCTAAATATTATATATGGCTTAGATTGCACTCAGTCATTTGATTCATTTACTTGTTCTATATGAACGTTATATAGAACAACAATATTTTGATTTCTTTCACTGTTGATTTCATCTCTTAGCAATTCAGTTAATTTGCAAATTTGAAAATATGTTTTATTGCTCTTGAGATTTTGGCTAAAACAGTAAAATGCAAAACTAGCTTACTTACCTAGGTGAAAGACTCACTGAAATAAACAGCTCTCATTCCTAGCCAATATGCATAGGATTGCACTTTTTTATCTTATAAACAATCAGAAAATCTAAAAGGAAAACAAAACTACTTGTAAGAATTAATATAATGTAAATAGGATCGGTTTTGGAGATTTACACAAAGTCGTCTTGCTGAACGTCAGAATCTTATTCATTTAAAATTGTTCAAAAAAGGGTATTACTATTCTGGTTACCATTGAATATTTATTTAGTTATGTTTATCCAGCCTTTATTTTTTTATAAATAACTCAAGGTGGCGAACATACAGAATACTCCTTTTTCCTTTTATTTTCATCACAATGACAACCCTGTGAGGTGGATTGGGCTGAGAGAGAATGACTGAACCAAGGTGACACCCTGCTGTCATGTCTAAACTGGGACTGTACATATACAGAGAGAGGCATAGAGACAAATAGATACATATAGATATACTAGTTCTTGACTTACTACTACCAGTCACTTAATGATGGTTTGAAGTTCCAACAGACCCCCCGCAAGACCCTACTGTGAAGTTCCAACAGCTTCCTTGCCACAGTTACATGACCAAATTTTGGTCACTTGGCAACCCACATTTATGGCCATTTGCAGCATCCCACAGTCACAAGACTACAATTTATAATGTTTTTGCTGAAAACTGGTGTTTTCTTTCAGTTTTTGGCAAAACCACCCCGTAGTGAACAATGGGTTCACTTGTCAACCAAGTGTTCACTTTATGACTGCTATGTTCACTTAATGAATACTGCAAAAATGTTTGTAACATCAGATTGATCATGTTGATGATCCACTTTATGACTGCCACAACTTACAACTGTAACACTCCATTACAGTCATAAGTCATGGACTACCTAAATTATAGTTTTAATGTATCTTAAGTTTCCAGTGTCTGTAATTTTTTTCATCATGTTTACAATAGGATGAGCTTATGCATTAGGTAGTTTGATCAATTCATCATAATGGTGGTATATTAGTAGCATTATTACTTATAGATCAGTAATGGGTTCTAAATCCCATCGCTACCAGTTCGCTCGTGCACGCATGCACAGAAGCATCCCGGGCGGGTGGGCAGAGCCTCCCTTTGCTGCTACCGGTTCGCAGAACCGGGCCGAACTGGGAGCAACCCACCGCTGTTATAGATGTTCAATACTGATTACCTTGCATTCTAAACTGCATTTACATAATATTGATGTTTAAGGAAGTTATAATGTTCATTATGTGTTAAAACAAGGTAACAACAGTATTATTTTAGCAAGCTGAGCTTTTATTCAAAGTATATTACATTTTGTTACTATAGACTATATTATTTTTTTGTCATTAGATCTAAACAATCATTTAAACTTATTTTTGTTTTGCTTTTCACATTTTTTATCCTATCATAAATTTGCCCTAACATAGTGTGTTTTCAAAAAAAAATGCAGAAGTGATAGATTTAGCTTGCTACACTGTACAATATGAACCAAAAAGTATTGTAAAAAAATAAAATTACACAATAACACACATAAGATTGATCATTATTCTAAATTTTTTACCAACTGATTTCATTCCTATCTTTCATTAATAAATAAATTTATGTGTAGATGACTAATTTTTCCCCCCTATGCTCTACATTGAAATTCAGTTTTTATCTAGATCACCTTTCTCCAATCTGATATCCTCCAAGAATTTTGGACTACGGTTGTTGGCCATGCTGACTGGGGAGGATGAAAGTTATATTTCAGTATGTTTGGCAAATGCCAAGTTGGAAAAGCTGATCTAGTTTAACAAAGTTTGGAATATTCTTGTTGGATTCTACCTTTCTTCATTGGCACTCTAGATTAGAACCTTTTTTCTAAAATAAATATGAATATTATTGTATAAATTAAGCTCAATGAATTAATGTTTTGTGCGCTAAGTTAGGCCACATTCCTATAATATTTAGAAGAAAAATGAACATAAACTCCGTATTTAGGTTATATTTCCTATCTATGTCTGAACTGGCTTGAGTTCTTAAAATAAAGTTACAATGCCATCCACTCTCATCTGACATCACAAGAAAATATGCTTGACATTCCATGGAAAACAAATTAATATTGACAATTTTTAAACTTCTGGATTTCAAATAAAATAGACTATACTTATTACTAATCAGCCTTATAATGTTCAAATATTTATGGGTATACTCCTAAATGGCTAAGATTAATTAAAGTATTACTGTAGTTGCACAGTGCAATAATATGTATCCTATTTTTAATTCTAGATGTATGAAAAATTTCAAATACTTATTGTATGTTGTTCAAAAGACCATTTTAAGGCAACTTGCCCCAATTTGGTTGAGAACTGTAGAAGATGAAGAGAATCAGGTTGAGAAACTCTGGCATAGAGCACAAAAGTTTCTATACATTTTTCTTTTTCTTTCATTCAGTCATGTCTGATTCTCAGAGACTACCCTCAATAATTCCCTGCAGTTTGTTTGCTAAAAAAATTTCACAGCTGGTTTGCCATTGCTTCCTTCCTAGGGCTAAGGGAAAGTGACTGGCCCAAAAGTTACCCAGCTGGTTTTGTGCCTAAGGCAGTTTCTGGGTTTCTAGCCTGATGCCTTAACCATATATACGCACACACACGGCATATTATTTTATTGCACAACAGAAAATCTCCCTGTTCTCATGACAGGGGTGGGTTCCTCCTGGTTCGGACCAGTTTTCCCGAACCGGTAGTGACCCACTGGTGATGTCACGATGATGTCATCAATCCGGTTTGGTCGGTGCCAGTCCGTGGGCGCCGCCATCTTTTTTTTTTTGAATTTTTTTTATTTTTTTTCGATTTTTTTTTATTTATTTTTTTTTATTTTTTTTTCCTTCTGAGCATGCGCAGAAGCCGAGTTCTGGCACTGTGCATGCGGTCGCCATCTTGTTTTTGGCTTTATTATTATTATTATTATTGGATTTTTCGTTACTGCGCATGCACGCACACGCAAAGCGCGCGTGCGCCCACGCGGTGCGGGAGGGAGCAAACCGGCAGCGAGGTAAGTTGGAACCCACCCCTGTCTCACGATATATACTAAGCAAAGCTGGCCATAATTGAGACACTTGAAACTTGTGGCAAAATCAAGTAGGACAAAATTGTTCCATATATTTTCCCAAGCCTAGTTATTTTTGTTCATTATCCCTCTCTCCAACACGCTGTTCTGATTCAATTGTGTGTGTTAGCCTTATTTACCTACTCCATTAGTACACAAATTATTCTCAGCCTTGGTTGGGATATTGCTGATAAAGTTATAAACATATGTATCATATATATAAAATATAATGGATCTACTGCATGTCACAGCAGATTTATGGGTGGCAGAGGCTTTGTAGAATTGGGGGATCAGAATGCTATAAATGCAATTTTCAACTAAAGTTGCACCCAGTGACATTTAGATTTTGATTTTGTTTGGGACAGTTATAATAGCACTCCTATGTTGTTATAATTTGGAATATTACTGTATTTCTTTTTTAAAATGTGACTGATACAATAGAAGGAACAATCAAGGAAGTATATTGTAAGAAGGTCCAGATAATTTAACATAATTGAAAATGCATAGTGCTTGGTTTTAATTTTTTTGGAATTAATTTTATATCACTCAGAAATACCGAAGTAATACCTAAATAATAAACATAAGTGATGAATTAATTTTTCAGCATTTATCTCTTAACCATCCTAAGGAAATGATGGAAGATTTTTCCAAGATTTTCCTGCCTTCAAATATAATCATACATTTCAATTTGCAAATATGATTAGATACAGGTACTTTTGAGAATCATTTTCAGAGGTGGGTTTCAGCAGGTTCTGACCAGTTCTGGAGAACTGGTAGCGGAAATTTTGAGTAGTTTGGAGAACCAGTAAATACCACCTCTGACTGGCCCCGCCCCATCTATTCTCTGCCTCCCAAGTCCCAGCTGATTGGGAGAAAATGGGGATTTTGCAGTAACCTTCCCCTGAAGTGGGGAGGGAATGGAGATTTTGCAGTATCCTTCCCCTGGAATGGGGAGGGAATGGAGATTTTGCAGTATCCTTCCCCTGGAGCGGGGTGGGAATGGAGATTTTACAGTATCCTTCCCCTGCCACGCCCAGCAAGCCACACCACGCCCACCAAGCCACGCCCACAGAATCGGTAGTAAAAAAAAATGAATCCCACCACTGATTCATTATTAGAAGACTGAGATAATCCTGTGCTGTGCTCCTCAGTGTTTAACAATGTCAAATAAAAGCCAGGGGTGCATGCATTTTTCTCCTTTTTGAAACTCCCAGAAAACTGCTGTGGAGGGTCTGAACAGGGAGGCTGTTATATTAGACTGAATATTAGAATATGTCTTACAGAGTTGCAATAAGAGGGAGTAATCTCACTATAATTGTTGAAAACTGTAGGTTTCCTGTTAGTCTGAGAAATATATGAAAAGTTCTGTATAAGCCCTGGCACTGCATAGTTGAAAACAATCCCCCTAACACTACCCACATCATTGATCAGGTCATACACTTTGAGACCTGTATCCTCCTGCCCCAGAAAAGAAAATTGTTATGGCCCTTGAATCAAAACATTATTTATCCCTGGATGTAAGTTATTTATAGTAGCAAAGAAAGCTAGCAGACAATTGTAGCAGAATACCTTTTTAATGGTAATTTTATTAAAAAGTACAATCACAATGATAAAAACTAATACAAACTAAAAGAATAAAAAGAAAAATAGAAGATTTAGAAAAGACAAAAGAAAGGAAAAATAAACACAGGTAGTTCTCAACTTACAATCATTCATTTAATGACTATTTGAAGTTACAGTGGCACTGAAAAAAGTGACTTATGACCATTTTTCACACTTATGACCGTTGCAACAGCCCCGTCATCATGTGATCACAATTTGGACACTTGGCAACTGGCATGTATTTATGACACTTGCAAGGTCCCTGGTTCATGTGATCACTTTTTGTGATCTTCTCACAAGCAAAGTCAATGGGGAAGCCAGAGTCACTTAACAACCATGTTACTAACTTAACAATTGCAGCAATTCACTTAACAACGTTGGCAAGAAAGATTGTAAAATAGGGCAAAAGTCACTTAGTAACTATTGTGCTTAGCAACAGAAATTTTGGACTCAGTTGTGGTCATAAGTCACGGATTACCTGAATATTTAAAAAAAAAGAAAAATATTTAAAGAAGTGACCCCCCTTATCACAAGTAATAACAATTTTAACAACTTAATCACCTTCTATTAAAATACAAAAATACAATTTTGTCATTTCAATCCTAATCAGCAAAAGTCCATATCCAGAGAGAGCAGCATATCTATTTTAACTTTGATCAAATAAACCATCTTTATATTCCTCCCTTGTACTTTTAACAATCTTGATTTTAGTCCCTTTATATAATGTCCCAGAACTTGATTTCTTTTCATTATTTTCTTTGTCCCGTCTCATAAAATTCTTAAAAGCTTGAACAAGCCTCTCTTGTAAATTCAATATAGGAAAATTATAGAGATTTGTTACCTTAGTTTGTTACTCATATATCCTAAATATTAAAAAATACAAAACATCTTCTGTATGTCCAGTGTACCACCTTTTTCCATATCACTCTTGTAGCCTGTCATTTTTAAATACACTTTCAGATCAGTCTCAGTCTCAAATGATAAGCTCCGGTAAAACTTGTTCTCTTCCATAACATCTTTTAAAGACAGTCTATCTATAGAGACAAACACTCTTAAAATTATCTTCTGAGTCCATTATTCAAAAATATCCTTCAGTATATCCAAAATTAAAATATGTTGCTCCATTCTGTATTAATAAGTCAAATGTATTGTAAGTGTTCTTCTCCTTTAATTGTAATATATAGTTCCTTCTAGTATCCAACCTTCAAAGTCCCGTCCTATCATCTTTTTAAGAATTCAAACCAAAAGCAATTTCCCACAGTAATGATTCTTGTAAATAATTCCAAAATCTTATTCAAATGCATCTAGGCCATTAGCCCATTTTTATCTTGCCAGAATCAAAATTTTAACCACCCTTTTGCTCTTTATTAAAAAAAGGTCCTTAAACTAGTATTTAAAACTTATTTAAATAAGGATTGAAGTAACATAATCTGGTCTTTTCAGACTCAGTAAAGATTATCAGTAACTGAAAAGTAATTAACAAGCAATTTCTGAAAGTGATTAGAAAAGAAAATATGTGAACCCAGTATCCTTTTATAGGTGCCATTCATGGTTTGAACGAGATAGTTATTCCCTCATCTGCCATAGCTCTAAACCCATCAGAGACTGTTGTCTTGCAGTCTCCTCATGAGGAGCAACCATCTGGAGCACTTTGGATGATCTGAAGTCCTCTCCTTATCTGGAGAGGAATTACAACAAACTTATCTACTCATTGGGTCATCATTATGCTATGGTGTTCAGTTTACCATTTCTTCTCCAGAAGTCATAGTTTAATATCTTGAGCCACCTAGATGACATGATCACTTTTCATCTCTGCAGAAACCATTTCAGAAGTAGGAAGATTTATAGCAGGGATGAACAACTAAAGGCCCTGAGATGTTGCCCATCTACAAGACCTAGTTCTTTCTTCATAGGGCAAACTGATTGGAGTTAAAGTCCACCAATATTTGGAGGGCCACAGGTACACATCTCCAGTGTATAGAACATACACTTGTGCATTTACAGCCTTGTCAAATTACAAACTATTTGACAAATCATACTTTTGTTAAGCTATAGGAAACATTTGCTTTAAAAAATATATCTGCAGTCTTTTAAAACAAAAATCAATTGCAGACAAGACTATGTGGAAAACTACAGCTGACACATATTGCAAAAGCTGTGGAAATCTTGTTTGTTAAACAACTGGGCATTTTCTTGCATTAATGTGATTGTTTTCCACTTTATGATTAGAGCATAAATATGTTGAGGTGCTTAGGTACAGCTTCTAACAAAACAGAATGATTGTTTCATAAATCAGTTTGTAAAATTTGGAAGATGAAGTTAGGAAAATTGGTTTATTATTATTTTTAATGGGCCAAGATGAAATGCATCTGTGAAAACAAGGAAATGTTTTCTCCAAGGAAGGTAAATACTCTTGCAAAGTGGGGAACAAAAATAGAGGGGTGCTTTCTAAAGTTCAAAGAGTATAGCAAACAAGTGAAAAACTTTAATATGTATTATCAGTGACATGGTGCATTACAATTTTATTTCATCCATACTGAATTCCATTTGTGATGTTGTTAGGTCTTAGCTCCTGCTTTAACTATCTCTAATGCACTTTTAGGCATGAACTTCTGGAGGAAGCTCGGAGGAAGGGGTTACCCTTTGCACAATGGGATGGGCCAACAGTAGTTGCCTGGCTAGAGGTAAGCTTTAGGAAAACCTTTAAAAAATATTAGTATACCTGATTTTACCTTCTTCATCAGCAGTTTATAATTTAGGTTGAAAACAGAAATAAAGACCCTGTTACAACTGTTAATTCTCATTTCCCTCTTGAAATAATGTCTATAAGCAGTTCATTCTTACATAGAATGACAAAATGCTTTCCCTTTTTTTTTAAAAGGATATTTTATAAGACATATCATACTAGAATTTTAACTGAAAAATGACCCAGTTAAAAAAAAGATCAGCATATTTCAACCAAAATCTGTAGGAAAGATAAAGCGAAAGTCCACTCATACTTTGGAAGTTGAAACATAAGTTATATTTTTATAATCTGAGAGAGAATGAAAAAAATATTCTTGAGGAAGTGGGAACTTTAAAATAGTTTAAATAAGGTATAATGTCCATATGTAATGAATGTGAAATATATATGAGAGAGAAAACTACATAGCATTTGTAAAAAAAAAACTTACATAGAATCCAGAAGCAGGGTCTTCATTTTTTAAAATTATACCACTATAAAATAAATTTAAAATCTGCAATCTAGAAGTAAATTAATACAAGAAAGCATTTGTAGACATGAGTGTTGTGTGTTGTTATGTTTGAATGTTACTTTAATTTTAACTCTAATAATAACCCTGGTTTTGAGCTTTGCTTCAGTGATCAATTACTAGATCCACAGATAATTATAATTTTGTCATTTAATCAGAATAATTATTAACTAAAGCACATTAAATTAGTCAAAAGGCAGGCATTTTTCATGAGGGCTTTCAACATGAAAGGCAGATTTTTAAAAATTGTATCTTCTTTGTATTAGTTCATATCCATTCATCATTCCTGTCAGGATTTTGTTTTTCAGACTATTGTATTTAGATTATTGTTTGTTTTAGAAAAAAAAATAGTTTTTCTGATAGAGGTGTTACAATGGAACCAAAGCTGATTATGGGATGACACCATTATATTCCTATGTTTGGGGGGAAAGCTCTGGTGGTTTAATATTTTTTGAAAGAAAAACTTTATAAGAAATCTAATGTCAGAATGGTGTACTGCGTTCTAAACCCCAATACCTAAGCTTGAACTTGCTTACCCAATCATTATTATGTGTATTCAATGCAAGCTCCCAATTTAATTCAGCCCTGGTAACGAGAATAACCCTATTGCTCTAACTACTGATTCTCCATCCCCAATAGCTTTGGCTAGGAATGCCTGCATGGTATGTTGCTGCTTGCCGTGCAAATGTGAAAAGTGGTGCCATCATGTCTGCACTGTCAGATACGGAAATCCAGAGAGAAATTGGAATCAGCAATCCTCTCCATCGCCTGAAGCTCCGTCTGGCAATCCAGGAGATGGTGTCCCTCACAAGCCCATCAGCCCCTCCAACTTCTAGAACGGTGAGTATATCAAGCATAAAAAAGAACTGGATCTGTCAAAAGGCCAGTACATGTAGGTACCTCTGGGAAACCAAGTAATGAAGAAGATAATAGCTTATTCCTACTTGTGTTCTACAGTGACAGGTAAATATTCAGTGACTTCTGAAGAAAAAAGCTCTGTTTTGTCATTCTAGATGATAGGCATTGATAAATATATCCTACCTCAGCATGTCCTAAACCCCGGTCTGAGAACCCAAGAGTCAGCAGCTGCAGCTCTGATTGATGGCGTGGGTCATCTGATGGAGGCAGAGCTGACTGAAGAGACAAGCTTCACTGGCCTTTGTCGGCAGCTGGGCCTATTCATGTGGTTAATAACACTGTGGAGAGTGGCAGGCTGCCGTTCGGATTTCCTGAGGTTAACTGGCGAGTAGGAACTTGGAACCGTGAACTTCATGAGACATTGTAGGACTACGCAGCTGCTCAATTTCCAGTGCAGCATAGCAGGCCTTTTGGCTTCTTTTTGGACTACCTTCTGCAATCTTGCGTCTGCAATCCTCTGAATGTTCTGTAACTGGGCCTGGGAAGGCTGCTTGGGAAATCCTGGGGCTGGAAGGGAAAGTTGAGTGAGAGGCAAGTGTGTTGGTCCCTCTCCCCTGGGTGAGAGCTGGGGGGAAGAGTGGCTCCCTGCTTGGTGGGTGAGAGCGACCTGGCAGGGTGCTGTTTGTGCATTGAGTGGATGCATTCTGAATGTGTTGGGAGATAAGGGGGTGCTGGATGTGACCCCTCTGCGACAATGAGGAAGGGGTGGTGTGAGTTTGAGGGCACTGAGAGCAAGTGCTATAGTGCCTGTAAGGCTCAACTTGCCCCCGACTGTTAGTCAGTGGGACTAGGTTTTCCCCTTTTTAAGGAAGTGTTGGAGATGGGGGATGGAATGGTTCTCAGGGGAGGCAGAGGAGGGTGTTCTGACCTAGGCTTCCTGATAAATCATAAAACACAAACGTACTCCCAAAAAACCTCTTTTTATTTCAACGGCTGTGAATTATGTTCATTACCAGCCGTAATAAGTCCCAAACAATGTTAATTAGTCCGACATAAGTCTGCCAAAGTCTTTCGGAAGAAGGCTGATAAGCACCAACCTTTATCTCTCTTGACACGCTGCCAAAGACCTAATTGGCAAGTAGCTTTGCAAGGCCAAACAGAAC
>QLTV01003270.1:396861-409600 GCA_003457575.1 Thermophis baileyi
GGAGGGAGGGAGAGAGGGAGAGAGAGATCCGATCCAACCTCGGAGAGTTATCGTATACCAGGGCTGGCGGCGGTGTGCTCTCTCTGTCTCTCTCTCTCACACACACACAAACACACAGAGGTTCACAGGAGCTCTTCGCCCTCCTGGCAGCGCTGCTCTCGGCCACCCTGCTGGGCTGCCCCTGCCTGGTGCGGGATGAGTTGGCCGAGATCTATGACCTCCGGAGTGCCCCCCCCCACTGCCGGCCTGCCAGGGCCCTTTGCCAGCAGCCACTGGTGGAGCCAAGCTGCTTCACCTGCTGCCACCTTCGGGCTGCTGAGCGCCTTCCTGAAGGTCTACTCGGTGCTGCAACCTCCAGGTTATGAGCTGAGCCCGGCGCTCTTCAGACCCTTGCCCTGGTGGGCACTAGCTCTCATGCTGGCTGTGCAAGGCGGCACGGGTGGCGCAGCTCCCCCGGCAGCAGGGGGGTACTCCGGAGGTCATAGATCTGGGACGACTCACCCTACACCAGGCAGGAGCAGCCCAGCAGGACGGCCAAAAGCAGTGCTGCCAGGAGGCCGAAGAGCCCCCTGCGAGGCCAGAGCAGCACAGTCAGCTGTTCGGCAGCCAGCCAGCAGCAAGCCCAGCAAGCAGGGCAGGTGGAAGCCAGGGCGCACAGAGAATTTGGGTCATTGCAGCCGCAGGCAAGCAGGTGGTGGGATGGAGAGGGTGGGGCCGGTGGGCTTGTTGCCTACTGCACCCCCAAAATAAGCCCCCCCCCCATAATAAGGCCAAGGCCATATTTGGGGGGTCAAAAGAAAATAAGACCCTGTCTTATTTTCGGGGAAACACGGTACTCCTAAATTATGGCTCATATCACTTCAAATATATTTATTCATTAAAAAATATGATGCCCAATTGGGATTAAAGTGTTATTTTCTTAAATCCTCATTTCTTCCATTATATTACTTTTCAGGTCATGTGTAGCAACAGTTAAAAGTACAGTATCTCTTGGATCAACTTCACAGATGATTTTCCCATATGCAGGACTACACATTTCTAGGGCATTTTCTGTACTTTAAAATATGTATGATATCCTTAGATTCAGTGAAATGTTATTTCCATATAAAAAACAGTATTCTCCAATCTGATGAGATTCAGATTTGTTGAGATTGCAAAATCTAACATTTTGAAGTATTGGCTATGCTGAATAGAAATTACAGATATTACTGTTCCGATGTATCTGGATGAAATCAGATAAAGCTGCTTTAAATTAATAATGCTTATGAAGACAATAATAGAAGTGTGTAGGGATTATTTGCTCATATTTATTTAATAGAATGCAGATGCTCCCTTCCATATCAGAATAATTCAACTGAGGGATTTTTTTCAAATTGCAGGGGGAAAGCAGCTGTTTAACACTGCTTTCTAGCTGCACCTCATCTGAGACAAGAATGTGGTTGTGCTCATTTTGATGCTGTATGCTGTTAACTTACAGTGTTGCTGCCTTTCTTCTTTAACACTGCTTACCTAATATGGATTTTGCCTGACCCTGTGGGCATGGACAATAGCCCTCAGGCAACGTCTGGGTAACCCATGAAGAAATGGAAAATCTTGCAGCTCCAACCAAAACGGTTAGTTCTAATATTGCCTATTATTGTTATTGTAGTGTCATCATAGGAAATTTTTAGTACTAAATATAATAATTTTACAAAACGATCTTTGTTTTACCCAATAAGCTCCATATGTGTAGGCTATTTTATGGAAATGTCTGAAATGTGTTGTAAACAATTATAAACTAATTAAATAATTTGTATCAAAATAAATACAAATGCATTAAAATTGAGAAATCAAATCAATCCTCAGTTGTTTAGTGCATATTTATGTGTAAATCCCACCTTGTTTAGAAAGCTCCAGGAGAAAGCTATCATAACAAGTTGCTCTGACATTGCACTTCCCAAACCCATTCCTTTGGCAACCAGGGAAGAGGTCTGGCCACAACATCTTGGGGGCAGCAGTCAGTAGCTTGCTGGCCCAGCTGATAGTTTGGATGATTGCCATGGGATTGTCCACAATGCATATATATTGAGGCTACCTTTCCTGTTCAAGCTTTACAAAAGCTTGCAGACAATTCAAAAGCCAGTAGTGTCACTGCTCTTCTTTCTTGGCTAGTCAAAGCTCTTGACCAGTACTTCCCAGAGAAAAGAGGAATGGTGCAGAACCTTTAATCAGTTGGTGCCCATGATTGTCAGCCAACTCACCAACTAGTAATTCTTCAGCCTGGGGCATCCTAAAAATCTGGGCTGGCAAGAGGCTTATTTACTGTCTCTTTTCCTCTCCTAACTGACCAAATTTTATGACAACCTGGAAAAGAATATGGGATTATAAGGATATATTTATATCTTATTTATTGGTTTCTAAATATTCTGTGTTTTGTTCTTCATTGATATTGCTAATGGTTCTGTTCAACTTGCAGAAGGACAGCGAGGAAGGCAGCTGGGCTCAGGTATGATGACCCTTTTCCTCTGATGTTTTTTCTTTTTAACATGACAAACAGTAGTTCATTTTCTGGAAATAAGAATGATCAGCCCTTGTATAGATGAGAGCACATTGCTTAAACTGTAGAGTGCAGTTAATAGACAAGCAATAGTCAAGTTGGGGGAGTTCACCAATGTGGTACTTTTCACATTAATCTAGTCTTAAGCAGAGAAGTTTAGTAGCTGAAGATGAGAAATTAGCTGATGGATTGGCACAGCTCTACTGCAAAATTTATTTCCTTTGTTTCTCTGAATGGCCATATACTAAAAGAATCTGTAATTCTGTATGTCTATAATTTGGAAGTTGGAAAGTTTACATATTACGGCAGCTACAGGGTCAACTCAATCAGTATTCTGTTGCAGCTTGACAAAATTAATATGAAAATATTTCAGTACCTTCAACGATAATTTTATTGGATTGAGGTACAAGTCATTGAATTGTGTTCTATGATCCCAAAGCTAGCACAATTTTTTTACTCCGGTGAAAACCCCTTTTTCACATGAATGTCAATACTTTGGTTTCCATTTATGCAGTTCTTTGCATAAGTGCTTTAACAATACCTTGCAACATAATTACACTAAGTAATGATTGTGCTAATTATGCTAGTTATTTCACAAATGATTCCATAACTATGAAATAAACCAACCACCACAAAAAATTACCCCTTTTAAGTTTGCTTTTAGCATTATACTGTAAATGAATACAACTAATAAATCTTAACTTCATACTGCTTGCATGAACAGCTTCATTTTGGCAGAAATACATGTCCCTAAATAGATGATGTGAATTATCTTTTTCTTTCCATATCCAGAATCACTTTTTGTGGATAAGTTTCCTGTTTGTTTCCTTCTATTCCCTTTGTTGCATGGCATCCATACAGTATTCTTTGTGGTATTGTAGAAGTAGGCTACCTTTGCTTATTCCAAAATGCTTATTATTTCGCAATTCCTAGCCAGCTCCCCATCCAAGTATTTACTAGGACCAACCCCACTTCGTTTCTCAGATCTGCCAAAGTTGATTAGATGTTGCTACCTGGTGACATACTGGAGTAGGAATGCCATGTAATTAGAGTTGTTCACCTATAATGTACTTCTTTAACCTGATGTCTAGACTAGGAATTGGCTAGGAATTCTAAAATGTGTTCTCCTGAACTTTGTGGTAGATTAGCTATGAAGTCATGTAAGGTATGGCAGATTCTTCCTTTGCTATTCTTGTTTTTAAATTGTAAGCTGCTTACAGTCTTTCAGGAATTGATTGAGAATCTCCACAGACATTTCAAATTTAGTTTTTTTTTCTTTGAAAACATTTCTCATCCAAGAACTGAAGCACCTTAGTGTGTGTGTGTGTGTGTGTGTGTGTGTGTGTGTATGTATGTGTAGTGTTTGGTGTAGTAATAAGGTAATCATTATGTTTTCCTATTTTTTTTCCCATAGACCCTAGCTTATGGTGATATGAACCATGAATGGATTGGTAATGAATGGCTTCCCAGTCTAGGGTTACCACAATACCGAAGTTACTTCATGGAATGTTTGGTGGATGCAAGGATGTTAGATCATCTAACAAAAAAAGATCTCCGTGTACATTTAAAAATGGTGGATAGCTTTCATCGGTAAGTTATAACATTTTTAATAATGCATAATCTTCACTCATAGAGGTCTGTACAACTCCTAAATGAATGATACATGTTTATATGAGAGAATAGAAACATAATCAAGCACCCTAATAGTCAATAATAGTCCTAATGTACCCATATATTTGTAAAATTTCTTGTACTCATAACCATGCTTGTACTTATATATTCACAAACATGTTTATACTCTGTTTATACTTTGTTCGTAATCATATATACGCTTGACAAATAAATAAATAAATAAATAAATAAATAAATAAATAAATAAATAAATAAATAAATAAATAAATAAATAAATAAAAAAAATAAAACATATTAATGTTATGATTTCTGCATTCTTCTCTCACTCTAAATTATTTGCCCCAAAATAGTTCCAGTGTTTATGAAACCGAATAAGAATTTTCAATAATGCTAAAACTTTCCAATTGCCTTATGTTGTGTTACTTTTTTTTAATAACAGAACAAGTCTGCAATATGGAATCATGTGTTTAAAGAAACTGAATTATGATAGACAAGAATTAGAAAGGAGAAGGGAAGCAAGTCAGCATGAAATAAAAGGTAATGCTTTACTAACATAAAATAGGTTTTTCTGAATGCTCATCCTATAAAATATTCTAAACAGAAACAATCTCATAAAAGTGCATTGAAGTGCAGGTAAATGTAAACTATCATCTCAAAATGGTAACTAAAACAATAAGTAAGTAGTAACAGGTTTATGTTTGCAAGTAGTATCTATCTATTAGCAATAGATATCAATCTGTAATGGAAAACTACTAATAGATGGCATTACATTAAACAGCTAACATTGTTAATCTAGAGATGCATTAACATTGGATAGGCTTTTGGTGTCTATGTGCTTTATCAATGTAAGCTCATCCTTGTAACTCTTCATACGTGTGACAATATAAAAGGGAAAACATTAAAAATGGCATCTAGCTTCATAATTAATTAGATTTGTACTAAAGTATTTTTCAATTACATTATTAGAGAATATAAGCAATATAAATTTTTGTTGCTACATCATATGAATTTGTCTCTAGAAATTTCATGTATCCATTTTATGGAAAAATTGCTTTACATTTTGGAACAGGTCTAACAATATTATGGGACTACAATATAATTTTAAATAGATATGTTTTTGGTTTGGTTTAGCTCAGATCTTTTATTCTTATGTTTTAAAAATGTGATTATTAGCCTAACCCCATAACCCTAACCCTAACCCTTTTTGTCTTTTTTACAGATGTGTTGGTGTGGAGCAATGACAGAGTGATACGCTGGATACAAGCAATTGGATTACGAGATTATGCCAACAATGTGCTAGAAAGTGGTGTGCATGGGTCACTCATAGCCTTAGATGATAACTTTGATTATGGCAGTTTAGCCTTATTGTTGCAGATTCCAACACAGAATACCCAGGTACATAAATTAACTATTTAAAACCCGTTCAATTTCCATAGGATTTGAAGTATTTTTTACATTACTCTACTGAGTGATTTGTTTAACCATAGGCACGGCAGATTCTCGAGAGGGAATACAACAATTTATTGGCACTAGGAACAGGTAGACGCCTTGATGAAGTAAGTAGCCTTATTTTTATATAATGAATTATGAACATCAGAGAATAATAGATGTTTGTTGTTTCTATAAAATATATGAAAAGGAAATAAATACCTTAAAATAGATTGTTGAACATTATTACCATTGCAAATTTAATTATACATAGATGAGAAAGGAAGGAATTAGATGATATGGCTGTGCTGGTTTTATTAGAAAAAAAGGATGTAGTCACATTACTTTGGAATAAGTTGTGTATCCAACGAGAAAACAGGTCACTAGCTCATTTCTGCAAAATTCCTATAGTGTAGTCCTTTGACAGGATGAAGCCTTATGATACTTAATACATGATATTTTTGCAGAAATAGCCCGAATTGCCAATATGCACATTAAGACATATACCTGCAATTAGTGATAAGATATACTACCAGTTTCTTTTACCCATATAATTTTCCTTAGTTTATGAGATTACAACAGTAATTCAAACCAGCATCTTGAATTAAATCCGGAAGCAAACGGGCAGCCAATGGAACAGAAGTATGATGTGTTGTTTTGGGAGCACACGTAACTTGCCTGCACCACTGCATTTGCATTAGTTGGGCAGTTCCATATGCAGTGCGTTACAGTATTTCAATCTGGAGATGACTAGGGTATGGGTGACTATGAGCAGAGTCTCCTGATGGTACACAAAGCTGTGCAAAGGCCCTCCTAGCCACAACTGCTAAATCAAATGAAAACCATTTAATCGTTTAATATTTTTGTCATTCCTTTTGTTATATTCTGAAGCTTTTGTAATTGTCAGCGTGCTCTGGCTACGTCATTACAGATGTAACAAGTGCACCTATTGTTAACCTGTTTTCAAAAAAGAAACCAGATAAAGATTTCCATAGTGTACATGTTTGCAAAAACCTTTTTTAATAGGCAATAATCTACTTTCCTGTTTATAACATTTCAAAATGACAGCTAGTCCAAGGAAAAGATTTCAGCTTTACTAAAATTCAATATTGTATGTTGCAGAGCGATGACAAGAATTTTAGGCATGGCTCTTCCTGGCGAAGACAATTTCCTCCACGTGAAGTTCATGGAATCAGCATGATGCCTGGCTCTTCAGAAACACTGCCAGCTGGGTTTAGGTTAACTACAACATCAGGACAGTCACGAAAAATGGCAACTGACGGTAAGCCAATTAACACCTACGTTCAAAATGAATGTTCCAACTTTGCATGGCTGTTAGTTACATTTAATGTAATTACATCTATTTCACAGCTAATAGAGAGTAAAAGAAATACATCTTTGAGAGGCAGGGAAAAGGCAATGGGAAAATGGAGTTAAGTTTTCAAATAATGTTTTAAACTATTAACATTCTGCTTATAAAATGGCTGATTATTAGCAAAATGTCTGTTATGAAGAAAATATGCAAGATATGTGGGAATACGAGAAAACAATATAGGTCTCCCATTCAAGATACTTGACCAAAAATTAAGCGTTTCAGTTGCTGATTAAATATTAATGATTTTATTCATATTTCTAAATTAAAGCACATTATCCGATGCTGGATTTGTTTCATTACTGGATTAATGCATTATTGGAAATCCCAAAGGAGCCTTTCCACCTGACACAGGTGGACTATTTTCCCTGTCTCAGCTCCACTGGATGTCTGTAGGTCACACAAGGTATTAAATAAAAATTCTGATTACATATTCAGGTTTGGAGTTCATTTAGATATGGGCTATGCAGTTTGGACATATGAACATAAAATCCACTTGAACATTTAGCCTACAGATAAATATCTGAAGTAGAACAAATATACCATACCTGCCTTCCATTCGAAGAGTGATATGAAATATATTGTTTGATCTTGATTTTATATATCATGGAGGCAAATACTTATGTTTGTTAATATTTATGATGAAATAACATTATTTTAGGCAAAAGACTAAAAGAGGAAACAAAGCAATTGGAACTAAATAAGCTTAAAGGTAAAATAAAATAACTCACAGCTATTTATGATATTAGAAAAACCTCCATTAATGATGTTTTTCACCTTCTTTCAAGTTTCTTATTATTATTGGATCTCTATTTGCAGTTGCTTCATCTCGGTTACAGAGGTTAGACAGTTCTACAGTTCGCACATATTCATGTTGACATATCTAGCATGAAAAAGAGCTCCGAACTGAACTAAAGTGAGTATTCAGATGAAAATACATGAAAGGTTGCATTATTTATGGAAATGAAATAACAGGGATACTTTAGGCTACTGCTGGAGGCTTGTGCATTTCAGCAATGCTGGCAAACCTGTGACCTGGGCTGTACCAGTGGTGGGATTCAGCCGGTTCGCACCAGTTTGGGCAAACCAGTTGTTAAATTACCCACCCAGCCCGCTATCAAAGTGCATCATGGGCGCTGCACTGCACTGCAATGGAGAAACGGGCAACGGAGCGGCCAGCACGAGGGAAGGAGAAGGCCGCTTTCCCTCTTTCTTCTCCCTGCTCCTCCTCCTTCCCTCATGCCGGCCGCTCTGTTGCCCGTTTCTCCATTGCAGCGCAGCGCCCAGGATCCACTTTGATAGTGGGGGTGGTGTAATTTAACAACTGGTTCACCCAGGGTCGTGGGAGGCTCATCCCACATGTGTGGTGGAGCTGGAGGACAGGGATGGGCCACGCCTTCCATGACAGCCAACCTGACCCTGGGCGAACCAGTTTTTAAATTATTTGAATCCCACCACTGGCTGTAACATTTCAGGTTGAGATGGACAAGATACATATGATAAACTATTTCTCCATGCCAAGAATTTTTTTGATACCTCATATCCTAGGTGGGCTCTTCAGCCTTAATTTCCTTAAGATATAGCTTTCATACTCATTTTTGTTGTGCCTGTTTGTTTCACGCTAACATCCAAAGGATTACTGCAAATAGTTAGAACGATATACAAAATTTGCCACACTTTAGGGCAGTTTCAGCCATGTTCTAGAGCCACAGAGAATGGAACATGATTGATTGGAAGAGGGGAGCGGAGGCCAGTTTCAGTCATGTTGTAGCAGCTACATTTCTGATGCTACCTCTAGACCCAATAATAGATCCTGTTTGTATTTCTTCAGAAAGTAACAGACAATTCTTATTTATTTTCTGATATACCACTGTTATTTGATGGTCAAATTGGGGAAAAAAAACTATTGTTCCAATAGAGAAAAGTATACCCCCATCAAAACTGGCAGAGTAAGTTTACACACACACACACACACACAAGAGCAGACCTCACACTCAGAGAGCAGACCTCATACTCATACTGATAATGTTATCTAACTGAGTAATGAAACATTTGCAAGCAAACAACAAAGTTCAGAGAGCACTAAGAACTACACAAACTCTTGGTCATAACATTGAAGACATTTGATAATAATGCTTCTCTAGAAAACGCGTTGTTGTATGGCAATCATTTCTTCCAATACAAAATTTGATGTACAGTGTGTAGGCCCACTAGGCTCCTTGAAAGCTGGAAAAAATCAGGATCCAATAATATTTTATGTTTTTAAAATTATCTCCTAAGTGTGTGTCTCGTTCTTTCAATAATGTCTCTGGCCAATCTAAAACTGCCTTCTGAAAATGATAAATTATTTTTCTTGCCTCTCACCCCACATTCTCTTCTATGAGTTGGTATAATGTTTATAATCTAAAAAAAAATCTAACAAATACTAATTTGTACCTTCCTCTATACTAATTGCTCACTTGCTGAAGGCTGCTCTCTTCCTGCCTGATATTGACCCCTGTACCCAGCTGCTGTTCACAGTAAACAGTATAGCATGGGGTTGGGGAATAAAGAACTTGATTTGCTATAAAAAAATTATAAAAAATAATCAGTTTTGAAAATGTAGGCAAAAATTAACTTTTATCCATGTAGTTTACAACTACTATTGTTCAAACTGTGATGTCACTCACAGTCCAGTGCAGTAGCACCTGTGTTCATTAGAACAATGATGATACTTTGTCCAGCAATGACTACACAAATCCTATAATCATGAAAACATCATCTTCCAAAATGCGTATATTTTCTAAAATACTTCTTAAACATTATAGTCTTTCTACTAGAGAACAGTAACCTCAGTATTTTTATTAAAACATGCTATTCATTAAAATAAATTTGTACTCTTGCAAAACAAAATCATTTTCCTTATTATTATTATTTTCAAAATAAGGTAGTGGTGTTTAAAAGAAAAAATAAGACACAAAGAAACTGTAATCCTATACAACTGTTTTAATAAATAATAAACTCCATTGGTTTTACTGAGATTTTTTTTCCAGATAATCTAACTGTATCTGCATCCTTAATATACAGCATAAACATCTCTACCTCATGTTATTCTAAGATTAGTTTTTGAAACAAATAGAAAATTGCAAGATTTCTTCAAGCTATTTTAGCTATTCTTAGAGATGAGTTTAAATGCAAGCAGTGAATCTTCTACCATGTATTTTTACTGATCCGATCTTCACCCTGCCTTACCTCTTTCCCACCTCAACTAAGCTTTATTTTACAATTGCTACCCAGAGATTATTACTGTAAAAGAATCTATATCAGTGTAAATGTTATTATTAAATGAACTGTTTTTCCTTACTTCTTCTAGATGCCACCTCTTTCTTCTATTTTACCTGAAGTGCACTACCACCATCTTAAGAAGCTTTTTATTCCAAGAACAGGGTAATAGGGAAGAAAATATAAATGTTTATCAAACTAAAATGTGTGGTGATCTTTTTACATATTTAGTTGTAATGTGCAACCTGCCAAATACTACTGTCGCACAATTTTTTAATCCTTTCTGTGGAGTTGACACAAAAGTTAGTCACCAGCTCCACTGAAATGACTGAATAGTGTGTAGCAACAATATTGTCCAGATTGCACATCTAATGTAGTTTAATTAATAATAATTAATAATTTTTAAAATTATACATCATGACAAATTTGGCCAATGTGCAGAAATAATGCTTTTATCAAAAGGGGGCCTTCATTTTGAAACGTGTTCCATCTGTTTTATTGTAATATACTAGAATTACATGTATTTATGGTGGAATTTCTTTTAATATGTGTCTCATGTAAATGGATATAAATATGATTTTTTTTAAAAAAATATGTGGTACATGGGGTCTTAGTGCAAACACTTGACAAATACGTTGTCAGGTATACTGTTTGTATCTTTTCATTCCACTATTTTTTACAATTTTGAATTGTAGCAAAATCAATTGGATATTGAATAGCAAAAAGTTATTAGATGCTTCATCATGTTCCTACTTTTTCAAAAAATATATACCACTATTTAAAGTGAATTCTTGCCTCTAATGATCAAGAGGGAAAAGATTTAAACATGAAACTTGAGCCAAAAATGGACCTATAAAGGCAAAACAGAACTCTCATACACATATACAAACATACACACAGAAATGCATACAAAATTGTAGAAAAGCACTGTGACTGCTCTTTTTTTCTAAAACCAACATGAAGAAAAACTGCAAAAATCAGAACGAATTGCAGAAAGCAAGAGACATTTTCCTCAATGGCTACGAAGAAGCAATTACCAAGAAGCAGCTAGCTTTGCTAGTATTTTTTTTCCTCAAAATTCTTCACATGCTAGCTAAAATTGGCCTTAAACAAAATGATGAAAAGAAAATAAATCTGATTTTCAATGTTTCAGTTGTATAACAATACCCTCCATGTCTTCATTATAATAGGGTATTGGAACAGCTGCTTGTCTAATGTTAGGCTTTCATTCAAAAGTGGCCTTGCTGAGACTTCACTGAAGTCAACTTTATCAGAGGAAATAACTAAAAGACAAAACAGTTATTATATACTGTATAGAAGTTTAGAGGAGAAACTATTATCTGCTGTGGTTTTATTTGATGGTGTTATTGATGTTTGCCCTTTGTTATATTGGAAGTTTCAAAGTAAGAACTATTTAATAATGTAATTTACCTACTCTATTTGCTAATAATCTTGCTGCCTGATTGATCTTATTGTAGCTTAAGTCCTGTCCTTCAGCAGGCTTATCTGCAAAACATCTGCACGTGCATTTGTTTTACTGCATTTTTAAAATTTTAAACAGATTTCAGTTAACTACCGGTAAATGGTGACCAATTTTTTTCTCCCCCCCCCCTTGTCAATAAAATAAAATCAGTGCTCTTTTATGTGTTCTGTCTGTGGTAGAGTTGCATACATCATGGTTTCATCCTTAATTTTGAAAGACAAACATTGTTTAAGTGACAAATATAATCAAGACATTCTTATTTATCAGGTTATTAAAGTACAGAATGTTTCCCATTCCAATGATTTGGAAATTTGAGAGATCCCATTTTGAGTTTGAAGCAGTTGTTGGGAGTTCAAAATGATTATTACATATCACAGTATACTGTCTCAATTATTGTATCGGAGATCAATACATTTCTAAAATGTTCAAAATATTAGTTTCTTATTTGAAATACAATGTTTTAAAATTGAATAATTTGATTTACTCAAAAGTATCTGAATTTAAAGTGGTTTGCACACAGTACTATGAAATACACCAATTTCAACTCATTCTAGTTATACTGCAAAATGTTTCTTTTCAGTACACTACTGTGTCTTTTCCAGCTGAACATCTTCCGGACAGAAAATACATGTTAATTTTTAATTTGTTCTCTGCTTTACCTTTATGATCCTTGTGGAGGCACAGAAGAGGGCATGTTTTTTTCTAAAGCTGAAATGAGGAATTCATAACCTACAATCTACCAGCCTGAGCTACAGATCATTCTATACTTCTGTTCCAAGTGTTTTGTGAATTGCATTTTTTTCATGTTGGCTTGCTCTTTTTTCCCCTGTCAGTGAATACTATTCAGTGCTCTGCATCATTAGGCTGCTGAGCGAAGAGCAGAAGAAAAAGAGCATTATTTCCTAAGAAAACGTAGTGGTGGAGACCAGAGTAGTAAGAAGTACATACCATTTTTTAGTAATAGTTTAGCCCCGCCCCTCTTGTGACATCACTTCCGCTCCCCCCTCCCTTGGAGGACTGTGCATGA